>KN880504.1:0-108218 GCA_000934385.1 Cylindrobasidium torrendii FP15055 ss-10 | reverse complement strand
CACCACGGAGACCACCCCCTTTTACGGTGTGAGAAACACATGGATAATGGTCCAAAACAATCAGTTTACCAAGGTGTTTCCTAGCCACATCAAGACCAGGTTTCTGAACAAACTATTTCACAGTGAAAGACTGCTTGAAAATCTTGACTTTGTAGATAACTTTGGTTGTGTGACCAATTTGAGCACCTTTTTCGCAAATGCAATTTCTTTGCTTCCAGCTGCATACCCCGAATGAACAAGGGTTTGCGAAACAAGTGGAAATATGAAATTTTTGTGCCATTCTCCAGTGCTTTTCTAGACGGGAAGAGGGGTCTCCCTCCGTGGTGTCTCGACATATACTCGAGTTCCTTTAGATCAAGCGAGAGTCTGGTTTGTTTTCAAATGTCCCAATGACAATGCACTTGCCCAGGCGCATCGCGGCACACAAAGGAATCACAACCGTGAGTAACAACTTACACCCCTGACCATTGCGATTGGGGAGGTCCGCGAGGGTCCGCGCGTGGCTTTCTGTTGGATGGTGTTTTTGTCACGCCCCCGCGTTTAGCACGCCGGATCGCCGCGTGAGGCAGGTGATGTCAGTTCATTTCCTTTTATCGGCTTACTATCATGGCCAGCAGTCAGTTGCAATGCCAGCATAGCACTAACAAACAGCTGAGAATCTTTCGCAGCTTCCAACTCCATACCAGCAGAAATCTTGGAGACTATCTTTGCCTTGGTGATAGATGATCCTTCTCGGCAAGAACATATTTTCTCCTCGATATGCCCTCTATCCCTCGTCAACAAAGAATGGCGCTCAAGCGCTCTTCCTTATCTTTTCTCAATGGCAAATTTCTCTATGAAGGCGGATTTCGGTCGCTGGCATGCGCTGTCGGAGTCCTCGCCGGGCCTTCCTGCATACGTTCGCACGATAGTCTATGCCCCCGGCGTGAGACATGCAAAACTAGAGGACAGCAAGAATCCTGGCTCAGGATACGCTCGCAGAACTTTAGATTTTGGCCGGGGAGATTCCTGGCGTATCAACAGGCAGGAGATAGACATGTATATATCGCCCCCCGACCTGCCGATCCCCATCTTTCCAAATGCTAGCAAGCTGATCTGGGATGGAAAGTGGGTGCTACGGAGTTGTCTATCACAGTACGGTGTACACAGCTCGAAGGTAACGCTGGATACTATCCTCCGGTTCCTTCGCCAGCTACCTCGCATTCAAGACGTTCGCTTTATCAATTTCACTGGCCTCACCGTAAACGACGCGTGTATCATTCTGAACGCCCTCCCACCCCTCGTCCATCTTCGCTTCAACACCACTCTTGTAAAATCGAACACAGCAGGCTCGCTGCCTATCCTGTCCACAGCCAAAGTCTCGATTTTGCAATCCGTTTGCTTCGATTCTTCGGACATCATAATGATGGACCCTTACACGCTGGAAAACGCGGATTGGTTTGTGGACTATCTACTGAGTGCCCGAGGGGTCACCGTCGTACCATTACAGACTCTCATATGCACGAACGCCGCTTTCACCTCGGAAGCGTTCATCCGTCTTTTGGATGCAACTTCGAGTACGTTGACACAGGTCACTTTACGCGCAACACCCGAGCGAGGTGAGATATACAGTCTACTATACCTATTAGGACTCATCGACTGACCTTTGACGAGATTTTTGGTTAAACATAGGCAGTGTTTTTGGGCCGACTGGCAAAACCCCCCTCATCAATTTGGTCCATCTTCATATACGTACCATTGACAGATTCACCAACGATCTCAAATTAGAAATAAGCTGGGCCGTCAGCGCCCTGCGTCATCTTCATGCACCGAATCTGCAATACCTCACGATTACTGCCTTGTTATACAACTTGGATCCTACTGACATCTTCGACGAGGGAAATTTTGGCTGGCGCGAAATCTGCGACGACATTCCAAGGCGCTTACCGGCGTTGCAACAGTTTATCTGGGTATGGTCAGACCAGTGTGATGGTAGGCTGGATGTAAAGGAGAATGCGCAAGAGAGCATGCACAGGGCGCTCGGGAGAATCCCTCAGTTCAGTGTTGAATGGTACATTCCTCTTTATTATCATCTTCGGTTCGACCGCTGACAACTGTTTTATAAGGAAACAGCACATAGAATACTAGGAATGACCGAAAACAGCAGCAGTAATACATTATCTTAAAAAACTGTACCAAACGAATGTCCTTCAACAAGTCTTAGGCTACAGACATCCCAGTGCCCAAATACGAAACCTATTCACGGAACGATGGAACCAGATTCTCCCCTTTATGCGGTGTGCGATGAGTGGAGGCGAACGACGTTGCCTCGACACTAGCCGTCGGTGTTGGATCCACCGTCGTGCGGAAACTCTCCAGGTCCTCCAGGTCATGTCCTCTGCTATCGTCACTGGCAGAGTGCTGATGCATAAAGCGCGGCATCTTCGACGAGCGCGAGTGGGTGCTAATCCCACTCGGAGTTGCGTCTCTCCAGGAATCGTTTGGCCGCGCCTTGCCTGACGCGACGCGAAGGATGATGAGTGTCGGTGCGATTCCCTGCATGTCGTTCTCAGCCTATGCATTAGGACCGGTGGAAGTAAAAGCCTACGGTCATGGACGTCCAGAACGCTGACGCGTATTCTGATGCTGGCCCGCTGTATATATACGCGATGAGGGCAAACAAGGTCGCCACAAAATACAACATGCACGACTCAACAAGGATCTCCATGATACTTGAATACGACTTGAGAGATTTGGAGAATCTTGTTATGGAGATAATCCGCCAGACTATGAGCCCGGTGCACAGGATGGTGGTAATGAGGGAGGTTGAGTAGAGCGCAGTGGCATAGTCGACGCCCAGGCTTCCGAACGATGTATTAGACACCGTACGGTAGGTCGCGATGATGGAGAAGACAAGTGTGAGAATGGTGGTCGCCACCGGGATGACGATAATGAACCAATGGTAGCCCCAGATAACCCAAGTGCGCCATATCTACAGTGGAATGCGTTAGCGCCCAGGAATACATGCAACAGGACGTAGCAGATGGGCATACCAGGATACCATCTGCAAGAATAGCATTAAGGTCGGATATGGACGTTGTGCCGGTAAACCAAGCAGGGTAGGAGTCCAGCGCCTCTGCAATGGAATCCTCCGTGTCTCCGTGGATGATGAAAGCATTATGCACGTATGCCCAGAATGTGGCCATGTGAACCGTGGACATGATAAACAATGCTAAAACGAGGAAAGCAAGGACATGTCTTCGCTCGCTCTTTGCCCTGCTGGTATCTGGCGGAGACGGTGAGGAACGAGAAGCGGGGATGGAGAAGAGGGCGAACATAATGCCGTCAGCGCGCTCCAGGCAACGGCGAAGTGGATCCCTGCCGACGCGCCATGAGCATCCCGACGCGAGAATCAATGATCTACGCACCTCGCATGAGGGACTCGAAATTGCATGCATTGAAGTACGCCTCTCGGATTTGTCGTGAATCCTCAGGCATAGAAAGAGGGAGAGGCGAAACGGAACAGAGTGGGGAACGAGTGCAGTAGTTATAGGATCCTAGGCACGGTGACACTGCACGGCCATGAAAGCGGGTACAAGATGAAGTACTTTTGGTGTGTGGATCCTAACCCAGGAATGGTTAGCTAGGTGGAAGGTGTGTTGTGATGTACAGCGAGGAGGATGATGGTCAAGATACGCAAAAAAAGACGGCTACAGTACGTGATGGTTGTCGTACAGGATGCACATTTGCTGACCTTCTTTTTCCGGTGGAAAGACTTGTTTGCTAACTTTGATCCGAAAACGGTCAGTGACGAGGTAGATTTTGTTAGCCTAAGGCAGCGCCACAAACGAAGCGAATGATATACAAACGAGAGCTCAGGATGATGTCAAGCCGGTCGAAAGTCTTTCGAAATGAAAGAGCTCTCTGGGATTGTATCGACATATCATTGGCTCCATCATGTGGCGGAACTGGATTCTGATCGAACAATTTACGAAGCTTTCCCACGCTTCACGTGAGAGTGAAGTCAGCTTTTGTCAATGTAAAATTCAGATGCTTTGCTTTGTGAAACATAGCACCTCGCCTTGATAACAAGCTCACGCATGGACCCCTTGATTGACACAAGGTAGTGGGCAATGGGCATTGGGCATTGTTTTGCGGGAAGGCATCCTTGAAGCCTGAACGATTGACAGTAATGCTGCCACTGAGCGCAGTTTAGCACCATGTCCCATTGACCGAGAAAGTTAGCAATTGGGCGCTACTATATATGTAAGTACAAGCCTAGACCATGTATAAACGGGAGAATGCATAATGATGACAGCTTGTATGCACCACCACCCATGCGCAAATTGGCCGGTCAACCAAGAGCATTTGCCCATGTATCTCGCGCCTGAGATCACGGTTGCTCGTATTGTCCAACATCGCGACGGAGCGAAAGCAAAGACCGTAAATATCTATACATTCCCGGACTCCCTCTCCTTGCCAGTATTTTTCCCTTCAAGCAAAGCTTTCTCCCTTTCCTCCTCGTCTCTCACCCAGTTCCTGAAAGCCGGCACCAACAGACTGCCCATTGCAATCTGCAACCCCTGGAATATAACCAGTGGAATCTGCAGCTTCGCTCTAGTAGAAGCATCCAGCCCGACGAACATTGATGTCGCCAACGGGACACCCATCGCTGGCGTCTTCGCCGGCACGCAATACGCTATTGAAACGGTATCCCGTTTGTTGAACTTGAAGAGCAGTCTTGCTGTGGAGACACCGAGGGCAAGCCATACGATGTAGAACGCGATGCTAATGAAGACGACGATTATGCTGTTGGACGACGGGATTGTGTCGAATGCGCCTGTCGCAAATGCCGCGTCGTACGCCGACCATACAATTACGAGTAGCGCCAACGACGACAGTTTCCCCACTTTGTACTCGGTCATAATTTTCTTCGTTATCTTGGGAAAGAGATTTTGGATGACCTGGCCGACAAAGAGAGGGATGAGCATGCTCAACCCTAGTTGTTTGAAGACGCGGCGGTAGAGTGCAGTGAGGGAGCCGCTGGTGAATTGGTCGAGTGACTGTGTCCACCAGGCGCCTGAGAGAAGGTACATGCGGATGAGGAGGGGTGAGATGAACGGCGCGAGGACATTGCCGATGGTCGATTCAACAACTGTGACCGCTTCATTTCCGTGTGCACTTCGAGTCATCACTGTCGACTGTCAGCGAGTGGTGGTATGCGATGGCACTGCGACTCACCGACGTTAGACGATATGGTCGTCGGCACACACCCCATGAAGACGAACCCCACTAACAGCCCAGGATCCATCAAATGGTGATTTGTTCCAAATAGAGTCATGACCGCGAATACACTGGCGGAGTCGATGAGAAAGCAGAATCCCTGCACGTATAAATGGAGTCCGATGCGCTTGTAGTTTGTGAAGAGAGCGCGGGTGGATAGTGTGAGGCCAGTGAGGAGGAAGACGACGCATACGCATAGGTAGCTGACGACTGTGCTCTTCGTGTGCTGCTGTGATTCCGCGACTTGCACCTGAGAGGCTATGGCGACCACAATTCCTAGCGCGATGAGAAACCATTGGTCGAGGACATGGCCCAGTGCAGTTTTCGCATGCTTCCAGAATTTAGAGGGCGCGGTCGGAGTCACAACTGGAGAGGGAGAGGGTATAGTGGATTCCTTGTCGTTTGTAGACATTGCTGATGGTTTTCATTAGGTTATCGGGCGCACAAGGGCGAAAAAACTAACCATGAGAAACGGCTAGTGGCCCCGTTGTGGCCGTACGAAAGCAGGAGCAGCTAAGGATCTCGCCTACAGGCACAAAGCGTATTCTATGAAAACATATACATTTTACCCGGAGGCCAAGAAATCACGGAACGGAAACATTGCTAATCTGTGATCCGGTACACGTGCTTATCAGAGTCAACACGAGGCTCGCAAGAATCACGAATTTATTGATACAAATTGTTACTGCTACAATAGTTGCCAAGTGCCCTCAATACCTCTTGTTTGATGCATCCCAGTCTCTCCCATGGCGCTCCGCATGTCCAGTTTGAACCGCGGCGGGGTCATTCGACATAGCTTCTTCGCGATGATGACCCACCGGCGCGTCAGTATGGTGTGCTGGTGCGGCGGCTGGCGCGGCAGCAAAGTTGTTCGTAGTCCCTGTCGGACCACGACCGTCACCCAGTGCATCTGCAAAAGAGATTAGACAAAGAAGAAACACATCGATATAAGCGTACGAGAAGCAGGTGTAGTCGTGGTCGAAGTGGTTGTATGATTCTGGCCAGTCCGGGCGTTGGTGACACCTTGGTTAAACTCGGCGCGTCCATTCTCTGATGTCCTTTCATGGCGTCCATCTGGCTTGGTGTCAAGCGCAGTATCCAAGCCGTTCATTGCCTCGGAGCGTAGCACTTCGCCAGCGCCGTGGACAGCCTTGTAGGCGCCTCTGCAATTGCGGTCAGGAAGGTGGCAGGAGGTTCGAGCGAAATACACACTGAATCTTGTTTCCAATAGAACTCATGAATTCGTCGTGTAATTTGTGCAAAGGATGAGGTGGGTTGTGAAAGTGAGGTTTCGGGCATTGAGTTCAGGTTTATATAGCCTTCGTCACTGTGGCGCAGGTGACGTGCGCCGCATCCTCGTCATGAACGACGCACACTGAGCTATTGACACTGGGGTCGCAGTTCAAACCGCAGGCTCATGGCATGAACAATGAAAAGATAGATATCCTATTCTGGGAATGGAGACCTCATACAAAATACAACAGAAAAAAGCACGAGTGGGGGGATAGTCAGACATTCTTCCGTGCATCGTCCGTCAATCTATCTCCTCGAGCAGTGTGGTAGCTCGAAACGCTTGCATTGTCTGCATATTCCAGTTCATCACTGCTGTCCGACGCATCTGAGCGCGCCGATATCGGGGCCACTGTCGGTCATTAGTTCATGCATCCCTTCATCCAAAAAGAACGAACCTTGTGGTGGGCTCTCTGCTACTGTCCCGCGCCTTGGTGGAAGTGGTGGCCCAGTGACGGTTGCAGCTCGTCGTCTTCGCATGCTCTGAGCGGGAACACTGGTGTCGCCCCGCTCGTAGAGCACACCTCTTTCAAACGGGTGTTGTGGGTCCAAGCCTGTGCGTAGCATGCCACCCGAATATTCTGTCTTTCCTGCTTCGGCGCGTTGACGGTGCTCACGCATCTGGGGTTTCTCATTGAAGACGGTCTCGAGCGCGTGCATGCTAGAGAATCGAATGTAGTCGCCCATGCCTAGGGGTTTATGGTTAGCGTCTGAGAAGAATGCGGAAAAGGTAGTAGCAGAGCTCACCATGGAACGTTTCCAGCACACCTCTGAGGTGAGGATTAGCATGCGACAGTCTGCAATTGGGATACTGGGTATACCTGAACTTGTCTGCTAAGGGCTCGAGTGGATTGGGCATTGTGAGGTGCCAATGATTGAGGTTGCCTGGTCAGTTAGAGAGCAGGTGCTTATATACAGCCAGCTCGCAGCCACCATCGTAAATGTCAGCAATGGCCAGGGCTCGAATTGTCTGTGATGGTATCAAACAGCCAGTGGACGGCCGCACAGACGTTTCAACTGTGCACACTTCCGTCCGAGAGGAAGTACGAGTCGGAAATGTGCTCTTAGTTGGAAAGGTTATCAAGAGGGCAGTTTAGGTCGTGCTTGGGGACGAGAGGTCATCCGAAACCGAGTGTGTGAAAGCCGAAATGGAGTATGAAATGGTGTCGATTGGAAGCCGAAAGTCAGAGTCTTCCTAACATACCGTGAGCAAAGTCTATTGTCAAGCAGCGGCGATGCGTAATCTCGGAGTGATCGAACGGATCAAATCACTGCGGCAACCTCCGTGTCCGGGCGTTGTCGTTTCGCGCCTTGGTCAACTGATTGGCTTGAACGCCTCCCGAAACAAAGAGCCAACAGAACGACCATTTGCACTCGTTGAAATAGAACCGCTACGCTTGGGCAAAAGAGCGGGTCGTCGGTCGCGGCCTCGGCGAGTGATCGCTTGAAGCGCTCTGTATGCGCTCACAACCGTGACCTTAACCTAACCCAACCTCTTCACCTCTTGACTTCAACCATTCATGTCATCGCATTCCTGTCCCTGGACTGTGCAGCTGCCGGCCCTGCCAGACAGTGATGGTCGCGGAAGGTCGTTGAAATGCAAAGGCGGATTTGGGGTAAATTTGGACATCCCATAAGCGTCCCAGGCGTGACTGCTCTGAGTACCGCCTGTGACTGCTGAAGCAATAAATCCCGGCAACATCTGCTCATTCCCTCAGTGTTTAGTCGACACATTTGGACTTGCGACAAAATCGAATTCGACCTGTCTTTTCCACCTCCATGACCGTGCAGTCGAGGGTTGGGTGTTGACTATTGGCCTGGATATGATGAGTGTCTAGAAGACCTGGGAGGTCTAAGATTGGGTATGGTCCTCTCAAAATACACCAATCGACCCGTTCAATGTTCTATTCTTGAAGCTGGCCATCGTGCCCCAGATCACTCGTCTCTCCACGTAGCAACAAGCTCCACTGGTCACATAAAAGGCCTTTGCCAGCGTTCACACCAACCACCTTCTTTCCCTTCTTTCCAGGCTGGCCCTCACGCATAACTTATAGCTTTCCGCCTTGCATTCCTTCTTTGCCTACCGTCCTCCACTCCTTCTTTGGGCCATGCAACTTACTTTTCCTTTCCTTGGGCTGCTGGCCGGCCTCATCCTCGCGCTCACCGCGAGCGCCGTCCCCATCCGGAGCGCTAAACGTGTGTCAATGCCACTCCAACGCTTCGAGAGCAAGAGCACTGTGCACCCCCAAATCGTACGCGAATTACCCGCTGCGACGACTCCAACTAATTGTCCTTTCCGCAGCGCATGACACAACACCGTAACCGCGGTCTCAAGCGATTGGCAAAGATGTCAGGCAGGGAGGCGCCTTCGAATGATGCGCTCCGCCGGAATCTCGAGCGACGCGTCGCCATGCTTCAGGAGGACCAAGTCTACAAGCGCTTCAATGTGTGGCGCCCAAATACCGACGATGCAGAGAACGACAAGCGTGGCTTGATACGCGTCGGTCATTCGAATGTGGTTGTGCCAGCTGCTTTCAATGGGACAAGGTCCGTCTAAGCACTTCTTTCGTTTATGAGAAAGCTCGGCTGATAGTTTTCTGCAGCTCCTTTGCTCACGGAAACCACCGCGGCTTCGCCGGCGCGCAGAAAGGCAAATCAAATGACGGAGGTCTTGCAGCTGCAATAGGTGCTGCGCTGGGCTTCGGCGGCGGCGAAGCTGATGGACGGGGCTCCCAATCAAGCTCATCGGGGAGCTCATCTGGCGGCAAAGGGGGTGCCAAAGCCAGTGGTAGCGGACAAGGCGCAGCAACACCATCGGCGACAGAGTCAGCGGGGTCGCCAGGCGCAGGATCTGCTGGTACTCCAACTGGAGCTTCTGCGAGCAGCTCTGCCAGCGGCGCGGTGACTTCGGATGTGACGGCCGCCAACACACCGACTGCCGACAATTCTCTTGGGCTGGACATTGAGTGCGTATGACTTGCCGAATCTTGCTGCCTCTCTTGTTCACCTGTTTGTGTAGATCTAATGATGTCGGTTATCTGGCTACTGTGTCGATTGGCTCGCCTGCCCAGGATTTCCTTCTTCTCATGGACTCTGGCTCTGCGGATCTGTGGGTCGGGAGTGACCAGTGTCAGTCAATTGAGACTGGCGGTGACTGTGTGCGTTTGTCCCCACTGCGCTTAACAACGATGCTGAGACTATTCTTGAAGGGCCAACACAACTTCCTTAGCACTTCTTCTGGCTCCTTCAAAGCTACCGACAAGCAATGGCAAATCCAGTATGGCACCGGCGCCGCGGCTGGTGTTATTGGCTCAGACGACCTTACGATGGGAAATCTTACGCTGACCGGACACCAGTTCGGCGTTACCACCCAAGAGAGCCAGGATTTCACTGGCGACACTACACCGTTCGATGGAATCATGGGTCTTGCTCAGTCGACATTGTCTGAACAGGGTGTCCCAAGTGAGTCTTGAGCTGTCTTGCGTGATAAATGTGCTAACATTTTGACCTAGCACCCCCGGAAGCACTGAAATCCCAGGGCCTCATCAGCGCTGCCATCACTTCCTACAAGATTCCTCGTCTTGCCGATGAGAAGAATGACGGAGAAGTCACATTTGGGTATGTGCCCATCAAATCGCCTTCCCTTTCAGTGCTGACCTGGCTACGTAGCGCCCTCGACGAGACTAAGTTCGACAAGAACACCCTCGTTGAAATGGATAACGTCAGCAAGCAGGGATTCTGGGAAGCTGCTATCGACTCCGGCAGCGTCGACGGGCAAGACCTCGGTTTGACTGGGCGCACCGCTATCCTTGACACTGGCACCACCCTCATGGTCATCCCCCAAGACGACGCGACCGCCATCCACCAGATGATTGACGGCGCCGCTGACGCTGGCGACGGCAGCTTCACCGTCCCCTGCAACACAAACTCCAGCGTCGCTATGACCTTCGGCGGCCAGGAATTCACCATCGACCCCCGGGACCTCGCATTCCAGCCGTTGGATGACTCTGGCACAGACTGCATCTCGGGTATCTCTGCGGGCAACGTTGGTGGGGCGAACGAGTGGTTGGTGGGAGATACGTTCTTGAAGAATGCATACTTCAGCCACAACGTGGATACGAACAAGATCTCTCTTGCAAAGCTCGCGTAGACCATGAGTATTTACTCGGTAGTGCTTGAGTATGTAGGTGGTAGGACGGACATGGACAATGCTAGTCGGACTTGTACATATACGATTTGATCTTCGAAGTCTGTCGGTGAGGATGAGCGTCGTCGCGCACTTGTGTTGCATACATCAATGACCATCGTGAGAGCCTATACGAGATAGTAGAAAATCTAGGTGTCGCTTCGGCCGAAGCTTGGGTCAATGAGGACCGTTAGGAAGAACATTATAGGATTAATTCAGGAAGCTCGTTCTTGTGGTCTTTGGCTATCCATATGGGGTCGGGATGCCCTTGTACATAAGTGAGGCATACCGCGCCTCGCGTATGTTGGACGGTCAATGGGTCTTCTCCAATAATGCGTTCGTTTACAGGGATTCCAAGCCAGCATGGAGCCCAGAATTTGAAAATTGTACTTCCATACTAGGCTACAGCTGAAAAGATGTCCCTTTGAGTGGTCGACGACCCATGGAGGGTGCGTCTTGTTACTCAACTGAGTTCTAACGGTGTGGCTCACGGGAAAATGACCCCTCCAGCAATCTCCAGCCAAATGCGATGCAACGGCTGTACACACGCTTGGATACAAACTCGAGAGTATAGAAGGTGAGAAATCAGCTGTGAGTACTCGATCGTGAGTTGAACCATTCGCGGTTAGATACCAGCCAGATACTGAAGGTTTCCCGCATATCCTTATGACCTTTCAACCTTGATTTTATCATCGAGTCCGCCAGAGATTTAAAAGGCCTTTTTCTCTCACGTTCAGTGTACATGTACCATTACATTTTCTCAGACTCGAGGGTCAGAGGCAAGGGTCAAACCCATTCGACGGCCGATGTTTCTCCCTATGAATTGTACTTTATGACTACTAGAAGGTGTGGTCGAGGCGAGGCTCGTAGTGTTCTCAATCATGAGGATATTCGGGCTGGATTCGGGTATGGATTGTGGCGCGGAATTCGAGTGGGGATGGCCGGAGGGGCGGCGGCGATGAGTGGGTTGAGCCCTGATCGGTCCATCCGCATGGCGCCTGTCACCCAAAAAGTGATAGCGACCTTTGACATATTCCAGAAAATCCAACTGCGCACACGCCGAGGTCTAATTGACAATTCCATGAAAGGTGAATGCATCCGGGTCACCAAGGATCCTCACACATGGCAACGGCGGCCTCATTTCAATCGTTCAGATGAGGACCTGAAAAACTCTCATATATAAAGACGGCTGAGAGAAGTCTAAATTTCCATCCGCTTTTCCCCATCCAAACTCATCCATCCACCATCATGTCGCCTATCAGAAACATCTCCATCTACTTCAATGAGATTCCATCCGGTGGGTAACTTCTATCGCTCTGGTTAACCTTGTAAACCTTACATCGCCTCCAGACTATCCCATCCCAGGCCAAACTCTTATCACCAAGGAGGAGACCATCGACATCGACACTGTCGAGCTCAATGGCAGCTGCCTCCTGAAGACTCTGGCGCTTTCCATTGATCCCTACCTGCGCCTTCAAATGCGTGAGACCCACATCAAGTCGTACTTCGTATGTCTTTTCGCTGACCTTTTGCGCCGCCCAACTAACGCCTCCTTGCAGCCTGCATACGAAGTCGGCGAAGTGTAAGTCGTGTTTCTCTCGCAATCTTCTTCCGCTTGGTGCGGTCCTGATTCGAAGCTCCTTAGTATCTATGGTCTGGGTATTGCCGTGGTCGTTCGCTCGGAGAGGGAGGGATTCAAAGCTGGCGACAAGGTCTACGGCCTGCTGCGTGCGCTCTTTCTCTCATAGCGCGGTAATCTCCTTCGCTAACTGCGAGTCTCTAGGCCACCAGGAGTACCACGTCGCCATGCCGGACAGCTTGACGCCTCTCCAGGTCCTCCCACCGGGTCTTCCGATATCCAACGCTGCGATGCTTGGCGTTGGTGGCCTTGCTGGCGGTAGCGGGTACATGGGCTACAAGGAGTACGCCAAGGCGAAGAAGGGACAGACCATCTTCGTTAGCACCGCTGCAGGTGCTGTTGGCAGCGTCGTTGTCCAGCTTGCGAAGCGCGACGGCTTGAGGGTTATTGGCTCAGCAGGATCTGAGGAGAAGGTTGCGTACATGAAGGAGATCGGTGTTGACGTCGCATTCAACTACAAGACCACGGACACAAACGCTGTGTTAGCGAAGGAGGGACCTATTGACATGTACGCTAATGTTGGATTGCTCTTTGTCGACTGTGGCACTAACTGTTTTCCAGCTACTGGGAGAACGTCGGTGGTGCGACCCTCGATGCTGCACTCGCAAACATGCAGGTCCACGGTACCATCATTGTTTGTGGTGTTATGTCGTCGTACAATGGTGTGGAGTATGCCCACAAGGTATATTCTCGTCCGTTTCTGTCGAAAGTGACAATGCTAACTCTCCGCCAGAACCTCTCTTCGATTTTCGCCAAGAGCCTACACATCCACGGCTTCCTGTACACCGACCTCGCCCCGAAGTACACTGAGGAATTCTACAGAGACTTTGTGCCGCTTGTCGCGACCGGCGCTATCAAGCACAACGAAGAGATCACGCGCGGGCTGGACAAGGTCGGCGAGGCGATGGCGAGGTTGCAAAAAGGCGAGAACACCGGAAAGGTTGTCGTCTGGGTTGCGGACGAGTGATTGCATCGTCTCGTTTCTCGAGTTCTCGCCGTGTAATGAATAATGATAATACTTACAAGGGAATTGTATCAATATACCATGAAATTCGTAGATTTCCTGCGGTGTGACTTTAAAGAGGAAATGAGTGCATGGCCCTAGAACGCACGAATACTGAAGCGTTAAACCAGTAAAAGTTCAGTGGGTTTGCGATATCTTTGAAGCGACGGTAGCGTTTGCAAACTTTGAAATTACAGCGTTGCACAGTGCAGTGCGTCCGCTGCCGTATCCCGACTCGGCGTCGCCACATCGAGCTCTTACAATGGTTATTGCTCGGATACTGATGAATGCTAGCCAGTACGATAACACATTTATCAGTTATCTGAAAGCGGCTATCTAGCGGCTCAAGTGTTCAGATTCCGACAGTGAGCAGGTGACGGGCACAAGCGGAGCCGGCATGCGTTGAACAGACAAGGTACTGCCATGCTTCGGCGACGCCGAAGACGATGCCCGTTGGGTCGTTTCCCAAAGTAAAGCGCCCCAACACAAGCATAAATTTCTGGCTATTCCTCTCTGTTGGAGGTTATCAAGATGTAACAGCAACCATTGTTCGTTCGTTCAGAGCAACTCAAATCTAGACTCCCTTCATGGTTCAAGGTCCCCCCCAAAAGTGGTCGTTTATCGATACAGGGCTGCCTCTTGAATCTGAAGAAGCGTGTTGCAAGACCCATTTGATATGATGGTCGCAATATTCCTGAATGCGAATCCTCCCAAGAGTAGCGCTCGACGGCGCCACAAAAGATGTCGCTCGCGGTGCAGAACGTCTTGGTCAAGTGGGTTTGTTCCCCACACGGTACTCCGACTTGCGGAAGAGTTCTGAAGCCATTGCTAGACCAGATTCATAGTTTTTCGACTGCAAGACAGCAAAGCAGCTGGTAACCTGGAAATCGATCACATCCGGGCCGAACTGTCAACTCCGCGTGGACAGCGCCATTGTTCAAAGTCTTACCAATGAGAGGCTCAGTGACGGCCAAAAACCGTGAACCCACTGGCTCCCAGAGATAAATTCGTGAATGCACTGATCAGGAAGATGGAGAGTTCACGCACTTGCAGGTTATCCGGCCCGAGAAGGTACCCGCTATTGCCGAGCTGAGGATAGGAAATGGCGGGGGCATTACAGTACTGCTGTGCCAGTGCATGGTCGTGGGTGCGGGGCAAAATGCATAAGTTATTCCAAGTGTCCATGATAAATAAATAACTGAATAGCGGTGGTGATACAAACAACTTGTTCTTCTGCATCCTTCAACGTCGATTCTTCGGTGGCTTGCCCACATAGATGGCAGGACTTGCCAACTGTGACGGCGATGGCGACGGCTGGTGTGGATGTACTTGATGTGAATGCACCTTCGGGGACGAGCTTCTGAGAACATTCTTCTCTGCAGCGTTACCAATCAGTCAGCCTGTTCGAGCGGAAAGGACCAAACTACAAACTCTTGTCCTCCTTGGGCCTCTCCTTCTCTTTCCCTTTATCCCGTCTCCAGAACAAACTTGAGCCAGACAACAGTGTCGAACCAGACGCGCCGGCGGACGACCCTCCAGGAGGTGAAGACAACGAGGGCTTTGGCTGCAGCTCAGGCATCGGAATCTTGCTGAGATGGACAAGGATGCTCTTCGGCGCCTCATACTTGTCCTTGCTGTCCAGATTGATCCTCCTCGGGCCCTTCGCGGGTAAAGTATCGTACACCACATACTGATGCAGTTCATCCATGTTTGCTGCACGATATCGCAGTCTCTTGGTCTCCTCCACTGTCTGCAGGACCTTTGGGACTTGAGGTGCGTCGGAAGCCAGGATGGAGACAAATAAGATGGCGTCGTCCTGGAGAAGATTCCAACTGTACTGGGCGTAGTCTGCCACATCGCACTCGTCCTCGATGACTACCTCGTTATACTCACCGCGCAGCGCCTGAAGTTCCGCAACACGGTCGACGCCCGTCTTGGCAGGCGGTTTCGTGGGCAGAGGCGGTGGAGGCGTCGGTGTTGGTGAAACGTCCTTGGTCGTATTCCGGCGCAGCGCAGTAGGTAGGATAGAGGCATCCGACGAATTGGGAGTGTGGTAAGCCTCGTTAGCGTCTTGGAATGTGAGAAGCGCGGTGAGCATCGTGATTTCAAGTCCCTTGCGGTCCTCGATATCGAAGCGATTGATGTTGTAGTCAAGTAATTGGACTGTATGCGTCTTCAGACGGCCTGAAGGCTCCTTGGTAATCGCGACGAGCACAGGCGGGTCTGGTTTGCGGATTAGGTAGCACTCTTCGCGCTTCCATTCAAATTCGTGGCTAGGCTGCCATCAGCGATATCAACAGATTGGATAGGCAGGCAGCGCACCCTTCCCATTTGAAGCTCCAACGGAAGGTGAGAGTACCTGTGTACTTGAGTTCGACGGTGCTCGTGGGGTTGTACAACTCGAGTATCTTGGTCTTGCTGGTCGCACTGGGCGCGGTTGCCTTGACCAGTAATGACTCTGTCATAAAGTCTGGCTTCGGTCAGCATTCGGCCAACTTACACCGTCAGAACACGCACCATATACCTCGACACTGTAGACCGGCGAGTTGGGTGTGCGCTGCTTGCGGTAGTATATCGTTCCAGCTGGGTCGACGAGGTCAACGACGGATGCATCATCGGGATTTGGCGTTAGAACGAGCGTGAATAGGTTCTGGTCAAGGCTCATGATGGTGGAAGTCAATGGAGGCGCGTGTCACGTAAGAAATAGTTCGCCGTGAGCCTGCTGCGCGCATCGCATTCTACACGACGGAGACGGAGTGAAACCAGATGTGATCGGGGATCTCTTGATCCGCGGATTGTGGCCGGTGGCGGCAACCAATATACGACTTGCCGACAACTCGTTCTTGCCCTCACACTTTCGTCCACCGCGCCTTCAAACGCCTGGCCAACCGTGTGTCCAGACCCGCCATCTTATCCCTGGCGCTGTCAGTGACGCCCCTAATGCGGGCCCATTTAAGCTCATGCCTGTCGCCATCATCATGCGACCTTCCACCGCAACTTTCTCAGGGCCTTTGCTTTACATCCATCATCTCTCTCTCTCTCTCATCGAAAGTTTACTCTATTCACACATAACCCTCCCTCGCCATGTCGCTGTGCGGGATCCCTACGCCCACGATCCCGAATATCTTCAAGTACAAGCTTTATCGGTCCCTGCCCGCGGGCTTGCCTGTTCCACCCGTTGTCGTCGTCACTGACCCCAGCGACCTCAATGCCGGCCATCCAACTTCCATCGGCGGCAAGGCAGTCGAATTGGATATCCAAGAAACCAGTTTAAAGGAAACAGACCAGGACGACCTTGCGCGCGCTCTCGAGGCGCTCATTCATGCCACCGACCCCTCCTCTTCCACGGACAGCGCAGAGCTGAATTCTGTCGATCTACGAACGGCGGGCTGGCTGAAAGACCTCCTACCGGAGCTAGAGCGTCTTGCAGCCTCGTATCACTTTGGCAACTTCGTCGTCACAAGGGGAACAGGAGAGAAAGTGTTCGAGAGCATGCCGCTGTATGCGAGAATAGGGATGCATCTCCTGTTTTATGGCCGTGCGCAAATTCTTGTCTTGAATACAGAGACAGTGGGAGGCTTTCTGAAGAGGATTTCGGAAAAGGTGCGTTGGCATTTCAGGTCGGGGAACTTCGTTTAAGGTTAATTTAGCAAGGTGCAATATACGATTCGGCAGCGTCTGTCACACATATACCCTCATTCATCAAGACGTATTCTCTATCCGTAGACGAGCTGTTGGAACCTGACATTCTGAAATATCGGTGCTTCAATGATTTCTTCGCCCGGTGCGTCCCCGTGCCTCTCCTCTCTTCAGCTTTTTGACTTCGTATTGCAGGAGACTCAAGCCCAACGCACGTCCTGTACGCAATGCAGACGACCCAGTCGGCATATGCAGCGCAGCGGATTCGCGCCTAGCTGTATACCAAACCTTTGACATTGCACGCCAAGTATGGTATGCACTACTCCCCTGTTGTCTTGCCCCTCGATGTTCATTCTCTCGACAGGGTCAAAGGACGCAATTTCACCGTTCCAGAGCTTCTGGGTGTCGACCCGGCGTCGGACACCGCCCTTCGCTTCGACGGATCGTCTCTAGCTATTTTTCGTCTGGCACCCCAGGATTACCACCGTTTCCATTGCCCAATCGATGGCACCATAGACGGCCCACCACATCTCATCCAAGGCGACTACTATACCGTCAATCCTCAGGCGATAAACCAGCCTGCGTTCGATGTGTTGACCGCGAACGTGCGTTCGGTGTTGTACATGACACATGGACCAACAGGCAAGAAGATGGCATTCATCCCCGTAGGGGCACTCCTTGTTGGGAGTATCGTATGGGACTTTGAGGAGAAGACAGCGACGGGCAAGACGTATAAGAGAGGGGAGGAGATGGGGTGCTTCAGGTATGGTGGAAGCACAATTGTGTGCTTGTTTGAGAAGGGCATGCTCAAGTATGTCTGTTTGTGCTCAGTATGCATTTTGGCCACTGACGTTTTGGATGCAGCTTTGACATAGATTTGGTGAACTGGTCTCATAAGGCGCTGGAAACGCTCGTTCAAGTCGGAGAGTCGATTGGGACGTCGGTGAAGGAGTCTTGCCGACATGCGTAGACACACGGAACTGTACATATTATTATACCACTACCCAGATACCACCTCTGTGTGCAGCTCGGAGATACTCACAATTGCCATCTAGTTTGCATTTTTTACCTGTTCGAGCAGCGGATACTCCGAATTCCAGGCGCTGTTCTGCAGGGTGTCGGCTGAGAAGAATGAAACGATATGGGCCGTGGACTTAAGCACCTCCAGCCCTTGTTTATGAGGACACAGGATGCTTGAGCACTGGATATTCCAGCTTAATCTCGGCCGAAGTGGATTACATTATCAATCTCTTTACACGGCAAACAATGAACCGGCGGTTAAGCACTTCGGCTGACCGAGGACGATCACCGTTGACACATGCGGCTGATGCGATCCAGACTCCTAGCGCGTGGTATTTATTCAGAATCATAATGCCATGACCGTGATTTTTACTCTTGCCTTTCCTCCTCCACAGCCTAGCCCCCCTCTATCCAAAATACTTTCTATCGATGGCAGCACTCAAAACAAATGGCGTGCACTGCGAGAACGGCGCAAAATGGCGCCCAACGCAGGTCTTGAATACACCTGCACGCAAGACATTTGCGTTTGATGAGATGGACGATGCGCTGGCGGCGTTCAAAGCAGGCGACTTCCTTGTTGTTATGGACGATGAGAACAGGGAGAATGAGGGAGATCTGATTATCGCGGGCGCGGCGGTGACTACAGAGAAGATGGCCTGGATGATCAAGCATACCAGGTGCGTCTATTCCCATAGCCCTCCCTGTTTACTCTCACTCACCCATCTTTTGCAGTGGCTATATCTGTGTTAGCCTCCCACCAGAGCGTGTGACAGCGCTGGGACTGCCGATGATGGTCGAGGACAACCAGGACTCGTACAAGACAGCGTATACCATCACCACCGACTATAAATATGGTGAGTGCCGCTCCTTCCATCGACTCCCATTTCTATCTTCTCTCTATTTGATGCTGAGTGCAGCGCAGGCACGACGACTGGTATCTCAGCGCATGATCGTGCATTGACTGCGCGTGCGCTCGCCGACCCTTTGAGCAAGCCCGACGACTTTATCCGCCCCGGGCACATCGTCCCTCTGCGTGCACGCCCCGGAGGTATCCTCACGCGCCGTGGTCACACTGAATCTGGCGTCGACCTCTGCCGTTTGACTGGACACCCTCCTGCTGGAGTTCTTTGCGAGTTGGTTAACGACAACGAAGAGGGCAGTATGATGCGTAGAGACGACTGCAGGGCTTTTGCTGATAGGTGGGGCATCAAGATGATCAGCGTGCAGATGCTAGCGGACGCTGTAGAGAAAGGAGAGTTGAAGGTATGAGAAACGGAAGTTGGCAAAGGGAATTGAGTAACTTATGTGTATGCTACTATTGGTTGTATCCATAATCCCACACTACATAGACATGCAAGTCTCTTTTGTCCAAAGCTTTGACTCTGAAGATCTCAAGGACTAGGGGGACGAGGACCTATGGATTTCCGAGTTCATTTCCTCTAAACTAGGAGGCGAGTTGTTCGCTCGCAATATTAATGGTAGTGATGTCGAGGATCTAGTCGTCAAGCGAGCACAGACTTTCTCGAAGTATGTGTGCCGATGTGCCAGCGTATGAAGTCTTCGACCTTGCCATTCCATAAACAGATGCTTCCATAACTGCGGCAAGTTGGATACGACATAGTGAGTATCATTGCTCATACAAAAATCTCCTCTTTCCCTACTTATGCCCGCCTCAACGTAGCCAGAATCTGGCATGTCTGCCAGATCTCAAAGCCACTACTCACTACTCAGTACTTCAGTACTCGTCCACTGATGATTCCTTTCATGCACGAGTATTAAACCAAAGCAAAAGCTTCTGCGAGGGCATTTTCGAAGTCAAGCGTAATTGTTACCAATGTCATATACTTTAAACTTATCAAGCGCCTTCTGCCTTGCCGGGACTTCAAGCTTCAAGCTTCAAGCTTAGCTTCATATTAAGCTACTTTGGCATGTCACCTTGCATCCTTTGTTGATGCAACTGTATATGCAAGTTCTGGCGTTTGTGTTTTTGCCTCTCCCGGGGAATGTTTAGTTGACTTCTGGGTGATTCTTGGTGTGTGTGGGGAAGATGCCTGCGCGTGCTGCGATCGTGTTTGCCATAATGAAAACGATCACATGTCCGAGTAGCCGTGAGCCTCTTTGGCTTCGCTTTGTATCTATTTCCTACTTCCATGTCGCAATCAACATTCTACGAATCATCGCCAGCATCTTCGCCACCGCCTGTGATTGATTCTTCACCGCCAACATCACCCGAGAGGTCCTCATCGCCATGGCTGCCGCCCGACGACCACATCCTCGATCCATATGCCGGCAAACAGAAGGCTACGCGCCGCCCTCGCTCATACGAGCGGGACAGAAATCGTGAACGCAAGCCGCGTCGATACTCGGGCTCTCTGGACGGGCCCAGAAAGCGCCGCCGCTTTGATGCACCTTCATCGCCTGTTGCTGCGGGAGACGAGGACGAGGACGATGAGGATACATATTATGCGGGACCAGGAGATACCAGCATGGAGATGAACACTTTGGCCGAGGATGAAGAGCCTGAAGACCCAGAAGACGCCCTCTGGGATGCAACTATGAACAGAGTCATGTTTGAGACGGTCGACCCTCGCATTGATCTTAGGTGCGTTATGCTTGGATGACATTCCAATCTGGCTCACCCACTCCGTTTCAATAGCAATAAAGGCATAACCAAGATCTCTTCAAGAATATGCGAACTGCAGAACTTTGTGTCCATCCCTGAAGAGCATGCGCCAAAAACGCGGGAGATAGCCCGCAGCTTGTCGCGTGCTCAATCCGCATCACAGGTTTCTGGCATGCCTTCTGGCAGCATTTTCCTCTACCTGCGTCAGAATCTCATCTCTATTCTCCCTGCTGAACTGTTCGACGTCGAGAAACTTGCTGTTCTGTCCCTGCGTATGCCCACACCATCTTTTGCACACTCACCCTCCTGACTGCTTCACCCAAGAGAATAACGAAATTCGTGTCATTCCACCAGAAATTAGGTTTCTTGTCAACCTCCGCGAATTCAACCTCTCGTTCAACAAGATCAAATTCCTACCCGCTGAAATGCAGAGCATGAACATCCCAGTTCTGAGGGCGGTCAACAATCCATTCATCCTTCCACCTGACGACCCACAAGCGCCATGCGTAGAACACCCTTTCGGTCGCACGGTCACTCCGCTCGTCGAGCTATGCATGCGCAAGCTCGTCGCGGAAGATAACAGACTACACCGACCCGAATCAATACCAGAACAATTCTACTCAGCGTATCACAACTGCGTGCGGCAGTACCCTTCTATCCCTGCTGTGGGCGACAACTACGATGGCGTGAACAGGATTGGGGATTGTCGATGCGGAAATGAGTTTGTCTTGCCGATGGAGGAGCGGACGACGTGGGAAGTCATTATCGCTGGATGCTCGATGGACCAACCCGTGCCCCTGCGATGGCGGGCTTGCACTATTGGATGCTTAGACACACCAACCGTGACCGCCGAAGACGAGGAAGAGGCCATGGAGAGCGTGGATCTGCAAGGCCTCAGGGATGGATGGGGCGAGGACGATGGTGAGGGTGTATGGGAGTAGGTGAGTTGTAACATCACTTCAGGACTGTACAATAGCAATAGCACGCACAGGGTGTGCGAGACAATCATCATACTATTCCTAGACAACAGCGGCCCTCTGCTCCGGAATTCATCCCTGCGTCTCTTTTTGCCAACTTGGCGGGGGTCTAATTCGGTCAATCATTCTCAGGGCCGCTAACAAAGAGTTTTATGTGACACGCCGATTGTGAATCACAGTGGCCATGTTCTCATTGTTAAGACCCAGCTCCATCCGTACACAATCGACTGATATAAAGGGATGACCTTTTCTAGCAGACTACGCCTTTTTCATCCCCCATCATCATCACTATGTATCCTGCACCGATAAACGAGAAAGACCTCCCGAGCACGTTCATCCGACACAACGCGCGCACACGTACTCTGCAGTTCGTCAGCGGCGACATTTACGAGTCCGCTCTCATCGACGTCAAAACGCATCGCCATGTCGCCCGTACACACTCTTCGTTTGGAGCCTTTTCTGGCGATATTCGTGACTTGCATGGGTACCTCACCCACAAGAATAAGCAGGTTGCGACAATACGGGAAGGATACACCCAGGGTCAGTACTGGTGCGTTGATATCCTGGTGCCAATATACACCGTGCCCGGCGCGCGTCGAGTAAAGAGGTTTGCGCTTCGCGACTCGCCTGACGATCCACTCTTGTTTGAGGAAGAAGGCGAGCTGGCACGGGGAGTGGTGACCAGCATAGAAAACGACTACAATAAGGGACAGCCCCCGTCAATGAGGGTGTTTCAGAGGGGAATGTTTGGTGCGATGGCGTGGAATGAACCAATGGGATTTTTCCAGGAGCAGAGGGCAGAGCATCTGGAAAAGAAGACACCCACGTATGTGGTTTGTTTTGCATGCATTTCATAGGCTGTCTGATGCTGTTATAGTAGCAAAAAGTATTTCTCGATGCCTTCGACACTGTCTACTCCAGATGGACAGCGGTTGCATTGGCGTATTGAGCGCGACCGAATTGGCGTATGGGCTGGTTTCACTGAACATGGGACGCTTATTGATAAATTTCTCTAGATGTACACCGGAAATGATGTCCATTCCCTCTCGAAAGAGCCTCACAATGCTCCGTGGGCAGAGCTTCGGCTCAGCGGAAAAATTGTTTCTGGCAAACTTGTTGACGCCCTCACTGGGATGGGAAATCCGCATCTCACTTACGGAAATTTCCAAGATGATGTGAAAGATGCAGAGATGCTCAGTGCGTTGTCGAATTCCGCACATTGATTTTCCAAGGCTGACCCCCAGCAGTGTCGTTCATCTTCTTGGACCACTATCGTCGGATGCTTTTCCATTATCCTCCTATCAATCGCGCATCGCCTATGCCGGAAATGGACCGCGACAAAGCCATGAACCGATACATTACTGAGAAAACAAAGGCCCGGAACACTAATTTGGAGCGAGAGAAAAATCAGACCAAAGAGCCTCTGGCAAGAGCAGAGGTCCTCAAGAGGTTGTATGATTATCGCATATAAATACTCCCTGTCTTTTGAGTAACTAGCCACTCTCTGTATCCTTTCAGTAGACGCTTGCGAATGCTGACTCAGCTTGATGAACTCCATTGTTGGCTCGATCCATCCCCATTTGGGCAATTAGGGTAGCGAAATCATCCATCAACCCATGCGCGCGGTTCCTGGAATTTCTGCACCCCTGATCTCTTTCTTTCTTACCACCATGGCCTCCCTCCGCCCAATTGTCCCGCAGCAAGGCTATCCCAGAGCGCCTGTTGATCCTCGCAGTGTTAGGGAGATCGACCTCCCTAGTAACATCATCCGTCACAGTGGTCCCAACCGTATCCTCCAATTTGTCAGCGGAAACATGTACGAATCGGCGCTTATCGATGTGCGTGCTCATCGCTATGTCGGGAGCGTCCATACGGAGAGCGGGCGGTACTACGGCGACGTGAAGAATCTGCGAGAGTACCTGGCGCGCCGCGACGACCACCGCGAAGAGCAGTGGAAGGGCTGGCCTTCGTCTAACTTAGAGTACCGGTTTTGGAACATCAATATCAAGGTGCCGGTGTACACTATTCCTGGTCCGCGCAACAGGTTCATCGGGATGGCTCTTCGTGACTCTCCTGCGGATCCGCTGGGCTTCGATGAGGAGGGGTTTTTGTCGCAGACGGTGATGAACAAGGGGCCTGTGAGCTTTCGCTGGATGCGTCCGCGCATGCGGCTCTTTGATGCTGGCATGTTCTGCCCACCGGCGTGGAGGGGCACCGATGGCACGGAGGAGACCTTCACCAGCCAACGACACGAGTTTGAGTGGAGTCACGTCCCTGTGTATGCTTCGTCCTCGTATCTTATCTTAATCTGCGCTGACTCATACGATTCGCAGTGATAAGAGGTATTACACTTTGCCTTCGAAGCTCTTTGGACCGTTTGACGGGAAGGAAATGGCGTGGCGGATTGAGAAAAATCGTATCGGGGTACGCTCTCAGCATCTCTAATAAGTATGCCTCCTGAAATACGCGCAGCTCTACTTCACTACAGAGGCGGCATTCCGGCCTAAGGACGAGGTGCATCCCAAGCCGTGGGCGCAGCTCCGTTACAGCGCTACAATGGTCCGCGGCAAGCTCGTCGATGTTCCGCACGGCCTCGGAAAACCGTACCTCAAGTATAACAGCTTCCACGACGACTTTATGGAGGCATCGATGATCAGTGCGTTTTCGCATTTTCGTTGTTCTATGTGATTTGAGCTGACTTGCGAACTTAGCCTCAATCCTTATGCTGGACCACCACCGCCGTCTGCTCTTTGACCTTCCTCTTCTTGACTGGAACCTCGGTACTGTATCGAATGAGGTTAGGGAGGCGGCCGCGAAGCGCCTGAAGGAGAAGAAGGGCAAACTTCGTGCAGAGAATGCGAGGAGAGTGAGTTTGGGCCAGAAGCCACTCTCTGATTTGGAAGTACTCAAGAGGCTGTATGGATATATTGGTTGAGGAAGGGATGGACTTGGAAAGTGCAAAGAAATGTAGGATAGCTCTGGTGCGGCGTGCCCAATTATGCCTCTATGAAATTCCCGACTTTTTTCTATCACAATGCAAACTTTTTGAGGACGTATTCTGCGAGTTGAATTGTTGTCTGGCTCTTATAGGATTCTGCATGGCCGACGCTGAGCCCAATGTCCAGTTGGCCACTTAGTATACGCCGCCGCCGCCGCCACAGCATCCGCGCTGACGTCAAAGGTCCGGTCTTGTGTTTTTACTCCGAACATCCATCAGCGCCGTCTGTGACATTGGCCCGGCTGTCTCGCTTGGGTCTCTATCTCTACATACTACACCTTTTCCTATCATCCGCCGTGCTGTGCTGGCACCGGGGACGCTCACGACAAGAACTATTCCTTAACGACGCCGACTAGGACAGGACAGCCAACAATGGTTTTCTCGCCCTCGCCTTCCCCGCTCTCATCGCGGGCGCCCTCTCCCGCACCGAGTTTCAGTGACGAAAAGGACGGCGCGGCGATATACGAAGTAGGCACACAGCCAATGGAGGCATACCAGACGACGCTGGCGCCATGGCGGGCTGCTGTCCGGAGCAGGATTGTTGCCCGCGTCGCTGAGGAGTCCAAGACGATTGCGCGCTTGCAGGTGCGTTTTCAAGCTGCCTCCTCGTCGATAAACCTGACCTTGCCCAGTCCGTTATCCGCACGCCATGGCTGGACAGCTATTTTGTCTACACATCGTCGCTGGGTGCGCTGCGCTGTCCTCTCCGCAACGAACTGCCCAGCTAACGCTCCACAGGAACGCACACATTCTTTATGACCATGCTCCCCGGCCTTGTGTTCTTCGGCTACGCAGATATTGGCCTCGAGTGCGCCGCTCATCTATCTACCCTGACTACCCCTCCTGACTTGACTGCCCAGACTCACGATTATCCTCGCTCTCGGCGTGTATCTGGCCTCCTTCTTCAAGGACTTGTTCTGCTCGCCCCGCCCCTTTGCGCCCCCGGTCACACGTCTCAGTGCGTCTTGATTTGCTCGCATGCATCTCTGGCTAACATCTCCATGCAGCTATTGGAACGCACCACCTGGAATATGGCTTCCCGTCTACACATTCTACCAACAGTGTATCCATCGCGCTCATCTTTTTCGCAAAAGTCTATCTGGCTGCCCATGCAGAAGAGCCCTCCATTTCCATGCAGACGTTCTGGATGCTTCTCGCAGGTCTCCTCTTCTACACATTCTCTATCGTCTTTGGCCGCATCTACACTGCCATGCACTCGTTCACCGACTGTGTGATGGGCGTGTCACTCGGTACATTCATCTGGTGGGCATGGTCCAGCTTCCCTGGGATACCATTAGGTGGAATCATGCTTGCTCGCGGTCTGGGCGTAGGCAAAGTGGTCGACGACTGGGTCACCTCTGGTGGTCTCGAAGTTCCCGTCATCCTCTCGTCCATCCTGCTTCTTGCAGTCAATCAGCATCCTCAACCAGCAGATGATTGTCCGTGCTTCGAAGATGCCATTGCGTTTGGAAGTGTCATGTTGGGCCTTTTCATTGGCAAATGGGGTGTGTCGTACTGGGGTATCGACCAATACCATCGGGCTGCAGTTGTTCAACCTGGCAGTGGCTGGATTTACGACAATGCGACGGAGGAATGGATGGTTGTCGAGCGTGGGGTGCATGATATTACGCTCTGGTGGAGTGTCGCGGTCCTTAAGATGGTCATTGGCATTTCGGTCATCATCATCTGGCGTATCCTTGCCAAGTCACTCTTGCATATCACCCTGCCGCCGATGTATCGTTTCCTTGCCAAGGCATTCGAGCTCCCGAACCGTCGTTTCTATACGCCTGCGACGGACTATAAGAACGTGCCTAGCGAGTTTGCGAATGGGAATGGTTTGAGGGCTATTCCGTCCGTTATCGACCTTTCTGGAATGCTCGAGCAGGAGAACGGTGGTGGCGATGTGGGATATGTCAGCGGTGTTGGATATAACCATGCTGGCAAACGAATGGGGCAGACGCTTAAGCCGAGGAACGAGAAGGTGCGGTTCGCCAGCGGATTGTCGAAAAGTTATACACCGCAGGAGGAAGAGAAGGACCAGAGGGATGATGAGAAGGAAGAGGAAGTCAAGCATTATGATGCCGATGTCTTGACGAAGGTGGTGGTGTACGCGGGAATTGCCCTTCTTGCGACGCAGGTGCTGCCTGTGATGTTCGATATGGTAGGGTTGGGGGTGAGGTCGTGGATTGAGGTTTGAGGGGTGCCGGTGAGGGGTGAGAAGTGTATTTATGTCAGTGTACGTGACAGGTTTTATCTATGTACATCGCTAGTGTAAGAGTGCGTTTAATTGATGCCGTATACCCATTATTCGTGGGGTGATGGTAAGATGGCAAGTATCTAGTGTGCTCAATGATAAACAGAATGCCGGCGTGTTCAATGACAAACGAAATGCGGGTGACCAAGGTCATGGAACGTCCTACAGTGACTGATGCTTGACCAGATCTATCAAGTGACTCAGCCTGTCAGGTGTACTCGACATACAAAAGCAGAGGCAAAACACAGTAGGATTGCCATTAGCATTATATAAAGCAAACTCATTATATAAGATAGTTATCTATGTTACAAGTACAACAATGACCGCCTTCGAGACGTGCACAGACGACTGAGCGGGATACCTTCCAATTTTTTTCATGACGGACGTTAAGCAAGGCGCATATGATATCCCAGCCGGCAAGATTCATATGATGTCGCTGTTCGCAAGGTTCTTGCGGATGATACTGTCGTGTACGGTAACGACGAGGGACTTCATGGTGCGGGTGTCGATGGCGGAGGTCTCGTAGACGATGAACGGCCGCGAGGCGCCGGTGGGAGACAATTTGCGGTGGTAGTGTTTGAAACGGTCGCGGAAGTCTACAGACGTTCGTCAGCAAATCACAAACGGAATCAAGATGAGAGGGAGAAGACTGACATTTGGTTACATTGGGCACGGTATTCTCTTCGTTGTAGCTCGTGACGTATTTCTTGACTTCGACGCCGGATGCCAGCGCTCGCGCGAGGATGTCTTTCTGTGTGCAAGGTTAACGGGTTCAGCTTGAGCTTGATGGATAGGTTGAGACGAACCTTGTTCAAAAGGAGGATGAGGGTGCAATGTGCCAGAAGCTTGCTCCCACATAAATCGCGCCAAATAGAAAGCGAGTCTTCTAATCTATTTGTCGTAGGGTCTTCTTCAAGCATCTGGTTGAAGGAAAGCGGGGCAAGGAAAAGGATAGCGTTGACATCGTCAAAATAGGGTACCCACGATGCGCGGGAGGACCGAGAGCCGCCGACATCGGTGATGAAGAACTCGGCACCCTTGTCTTTGCCGTTTTCCGCAATAATGTGGTGCTCCTCGACGCCGACGGTGCGTACGCGGGCCCGGACGATGTCGTCTAGAAGGGCACGTTAGTTGAATGTCAGAATTAGCACGGAGTGCAA
This sequence comes from Cylindrobasidium torrendii FP15055 ss-10, assembly GCA_000934385.1. Lineage (NCBI taxonomy): Eukaryota > Fungi > Basidiomycota > Agaricomycetes > Agaricales > Physalacriaceae > Cylindrobasidium > Cylindrobasidium torrendii. The sequence goes on along the minus strand of KN880504.1, from coordinate 80,167 downwards.
GTCAGTCTACCATCTGTGGGCAAGTAATCAATATCGGCGATACGGGGCGTGTCGTCCAAGAAGCTTTATAATGGTGAGCAAACGAGAGGAATTGTGAGAGGAAGGGAACTCACAAGCCACTGGATTCTTCTAGGCGCATGGAATGCCTTGCGAGTGTGCGCTGGACAACATCGTCTGTCCACAATAGCATAATATCCTCTTTAGAAGCATGCAGCAATCCGCCAGGGTCGTTTCTTTCGAGATTCATTCGGTTGAACAGTTCAGAATCGGTTGAGAATCGGTCGCGCGTCGTAGTAAACAGCTGCTTCCACGCGCCGCCCGCTGGAACGGATAGCCCACGCTGCTCATCGCATAGCACTTTGCTGTCCCTAATCACTGCTATAAGCGGCTTGAGTCGCATGCTCAGCGCGCGTAGTCTCTTGTCCGCCTCGCTGTCCGTCGGGCCGCTCCCAGCGTTCCAGTCCGCCTGAAGACAGCCGAGGATAGCTTTCACTGAGAGAATGAGATTGAGCTGGACGATGCGCTTCCACGCGACGCGTTCGCGTTGAACGGTAGCGGGGGCATACGCCAATTGGAAATCTGCGGAGGTGGGGAAAATGTCAGGCACAGTGCGGGGGTGGCGCTTTGAAGGAATGGATTTACTCTTCAGTACAGTGCTCTATCGCAGCGAACAGGATCAGCCACCGAAAACGAACAAGAAGGTCCAGTGGCACTGACTTTTCCGGATTCAGCTTGACCTAAACCAGCGCGATCATCAGCAAACATGTCCGCGGAGTGAAGTAGTGTAAGACGCACCCAACAGCAGGATTTTCAGAGCCTTCTTTCTCCGCTCTAAGAATCGCTTTGTCTCCTGTAGATCGTCGTCTATCTTTCGTGACCTTGCTTGTGCGTCCTGCAGTGCTCTTGCGCGCTCCGACCGCTGGGCGCTCGTCTCGTTTGCTGGAGGTCGCATCGGGCCAACGAATGGATTTTCGAGTGCATCGAGTGAGCGAGACTTGCCCTTGCGAGAGGAAGAAATCACTATGGCCATCTTTGTCCAGAGTAGTGGGTGGGGGGTAGGAAAAGAATGTGCAGCAAGGCCTCGGGCCAGTCCTCTTACCTTATATACTGCACACAGGTTATCTCCGGCAGGGTCGCCAAATAGTTAAAACGTCGGTGGACGGCGCATTCCGGTAACTATGTGGGAGCTTCAGGTGTGGCTACCATGCATTTACCATTCATATGTTCACTTCTGGCGGAGCGTTCGAGTGGGGATATGTTCAGAAAGAACCTGGAAAGAACTACTCTGCTTACCGAACGCAAAACTGAACACAGACTCGACTTGCAAGATTCCACTCTTCTGGCTATAGCGCGGACTATGCTCAATCGGGTTGTGGGCGAGTACCACGACGGATTTTGTTTCAGGTCAATATGAGCATCTCGGGCACTGACGAGCGCTGTATAGTAACTAGTCTGCTCTTCATCGGCTGAGTTGCAACCTTCTGGAACCCATCTTTAGAAAAGCTTGAACTGATAACATGATTCCACTGTCGAGTGGTCAAAAATAACAGCAACCCACTGTAGTCCTTTCGACGCGAAGAGTACAGGTGAAAGGCACGCAGTACAGAAGATGATGTTCGAATCGGCTTCGTACTAGAGCTGATGTGGAATCGTGTGGGGACAAATGTTAACCAAGCGGCCGCCTCGACAGTCCTAAGTCCTTCTGGAAGGCTTTCCTCGCTATACTGACCGGGGAAGGGAGTTGGGTTCTTAACTTATTCAGCATCTACACAACAATAATCATCTGCAAATTAACTGTGCGGCGGCGCTCAAAACCAATGCCGAATAAGTAGAAGCTGAGTAGAAGGCCAAGGGAGTTTTGCTTCCGAATGCATGTTCCTCAAGTCCGAAAGAAGGTTGGTGGTGGAGGGAGATAGAGTTTCGAGGGGACCTGTTCGGCAGGGCCTCGGATCAGATTCGAATGAGGCGTTCCTCCTTGTCCTAGATCAAAGAGCTAAACCCATGGGGAAATAACACTCAAAGGACAAGGAGCGTAAGGGGCCGTACTGTTAGACCGCCCAGGTTCAGGAATCCTGGCACCTATGACTGACCGTTGCCATATTTCCATCCTTCTCGGAGCGGGGAATGTCGCCATTGCGCTTTCAAAGGATGTATGCTTCCGTGCAATACCCCCATTAAAGCGACCTAGGTACATCATACTAGCACGAGTTTCTCTGCTATTTGGGACGCGTCAGTCGTGTTGTGTAATCCCGACGACACTAGCCGTGGCTTCATAAGCACAAAGCCAGGATACTTGTCAATGAGTACCAATTTATGTCATTACACTATGTATCAGGACTGCCTGAATACTTATATATTGGAAGTATCTCTCCACCGGTTTGTGTAGTTTTCCTTTTCTGAAAACACCCTACCTAGAACACATCTTGCATAGTACCGTCACTAATGCAGTTGTCTGCGTATTAGCATGATAATCTGCACAAAACTGGCTCGCTATACCTCAAACCTTCCGCGTGGAGATGTCTGTTTAGCCAGCAGGAACCGTAGCATACCATGTTCATTAGTACAGTACGTTCGCAGATTTCCATATGTTCGAATTGAAAGCTTAGATAAATATGTACCAATAAACGAATAGCTCGACTAGAGCGTCAGCTAGAATGTAGAGATTAAAAGAGTCTATGATGATTGATGGGCGCAAACAGAGTTGTGCTATTGTCAGTGGCACACGCATATTCGAGTCTCGTGGTTTGCTCGTGAGCCATCAACACGTGATCGGCGGGGCCGTTGTATGAACGCGACGTGATGCTGAAGATGTTTTCTTGCCACCATCATCATCTGCAATGTTGCGCACCAAGCGCTCGTCGTCCTCGCTGTACCGCTCCACACAAAAACGCTCTCCTGCGCTATGGATGTCAAAGTCGCGTAGCCTGCCTTTTTCGGTCGTCGAGGCCCCGCCCATCGTCCCTTGTTCTGTCGGTTTGCCACCCGAACTACTGCAAATCATCTTCGCCTATGCTACATCTCTCCCTTATGGGTACGAGCAATCCCTATGGAACATATCCTATACGGCATTCCAGGATTCGGGGTGGTCGCGTCAAACCAGCACCCGCGACCGTGAGCGTTTTCAAGTATGGCAGGTGCGTCGCCAATAGCAATGCAAGAACTCCAACTGAATTGAGACAGATTAAATCTACCTTGTCACTAGTGTGCAAGTCATGGTACGCGTTGGCCTTGGAGTTTTTGCTTGAAGAATTGCGCGTTGGACCATATCTGCCCCACCCCGAGGTCCTTGCCACTCATGGCCATTGGATACACCGACTGGAAATCCTACCAAGCGCACCTTCAGACGTTCGAATGATTGACATCCTCCGCATGTGCCCCCATATCCAAATAATTTCCAAACCGTCCGGCGACGTAGTTGATGGCCAATTCTGGGATGGCCTCCAGGACCTCGCACCAGGGTCACTGCCTTATCTCAGACGTCTGGACTGGGGCACAGATTCAACAACACAATTCGGCTCGCGTCAAGCTTTCGCGGCGCTCGTTGCAGCAGCACCCAATCTCTATCACCTCAACTCATCTTTATGCGTCCATCCTGAACTATGTCCACCCTCATCAAGCCTGCTGAACCTACGCGTCCTCCGTTTTCCACCACAATCTGAGGTACTGAACTCTATTGCCATGCCTATCACTTTGCCACTAGCCGAGTGGACCAGTCATGTTGTGGTCAGCCCAGGTTTCGTAGGGTCCATGTCGCGGCTGGTTAATGGCACAACGTTCCCGCACGTGTACTGCGTCGAGCTTCAGGACGGCACAGACCTGGTCGCTGGCCCTCTAGCGCAGCTCCAGCGGCTATTCCCAAGGTGCACGGAGCTAGCGTTTTCGCCGTATCACGTTGGGCGCGTGAACCTGGGGGGCCAGAAATTCTCGTTTGTGAAGCGTTTGCGACTGTATGCGAATCCAAATGGGCTTTTGGTTGATTTGACACCATGGATCAAGTACAACTACGACGAGCTGATGGACGGGTTCCCGGCCCTTGAGGAGGTGGTAATGCACGGAGACTGGCGCTTTGTGCTTTCGTCGACTGTGATGGACTCGTTGGCGGATGATTTGGGGAAGAGGAGCTGTCGGTTGGTGGCTGAAACATGAACTGTGATATCCCTTCTACATATGCAACTCACAATACGCTCCTAGGCCCGCCTATATAATATTTCTCGTTGTTACAACCCCCTCGTTATTGTTACTGATATTTTACTGTATACATGCTTTTTATTTAGATATTCTCTATTTTGAATACCGCTTATGCATGTTGGCTTGAATGCGTAGCTTTGTCATTCTCGTGTTAGCGGGGACGTGCTTTTGAGCGGGAAATGGAGTGGAGACTGGCTCGGAGTCGTGCTTGCCACTGTGCAAGCCACAATTCCGGTCAGAATCAGCATTCAAACTTCGAAGTGCCGTGCTGCCTTGGGTGTGGACAATGGGAGCTTCCACAAGGCTTCGGCCTTTCGATAGCTCGTGTGCCACTCGTTGGACTGTATGCCTGGATGGTATGATGGACTGGATGCCGTGCGCGGCATCTACGCTTGATCGGAATTCAGATCCCTTTTGGCTTTGGCCACCATGGTCAATCGAAGTCAAGACTCAATGTCAACGCGTCAACAGCGACTCAGCACGGCAAATATCCATTTCTCGGATCTCTTCTTCTGTCCGCGGAGCCGTTTGCGACCAACGCAGGATAAATATGCACGGGATCGTGAGGAGGACGAGTCGGAGAGAAGCATTGGCGGTACGAAGACGGTCATTACGACTGCACCGCGGCTGTTTTTCCCTCTGATGCAAATTAGCGTGACGTTGTTCGTTGGTACATGAAATTCAGGCAAGCCTCGGACCCTGTGCCAATCAGTGTCCATCCCCCGACCGTAGACCATAATGCGGGGCAATTGGTTTTTTGCTGTGGGGACGGTTTGCATTGCATACCGAAATGTGGAAGGTTTCTCTCCATAAACGACTGGAATTAAAGCGAACAGTGAGCACCGGCATTCTTGCAGTCAACTTGGGGTACCGAGCTCAGCTAGGTATCAGGTGCTGCCGACTCGGCTTTCCCACCAAAGTTTCCACATCCAGATACGCGTATCGCGTCACGGAGGCTTCTTGTGCTGACGAACCTACTTGATGCTTCCCGTTTTACTCAGTGCTTCCCGCTCCTCAGTACATATCCTTATAAGGGATTTCGCCAGGGGCTGACCACCAACGCCTTCACCTCCCCAAGTCGCACCGCCCATCCTTAAAAATGTCCTCTTCCAATGTCAAAATATATTCTTCTACCTTCTCGAATGTCCCTCTCGTCAATCGTGGCGTTTTCAGCTACTTTCTCGGTGCATCCAGGCCAGGATATGTCGGCGAACACCCAGCGAATTGGCCTGCCTTTACCGACGCGGCCTCTGGCGCAACCATAACTCGCGGCCATCTGCGCGCCTTGTCTTTGCAGCTTGGACATGGTCTCACCCACCATGCTACACTTCGCGCCTCACGGAATGACACCGCTCTCATCTTTGCACCAAACATCCTGCAATTCCCACTTGCCATGTTCGGGTCATGGGCCGCTGGTTTGCGGGTCACATTAGCCAACAGCGCCTACAACGCTCGCGAACTCGCGCATCAGTACACGAACAGCGGTGCATCTCTTGTGTACACGACGGAGGACCACCTGCAGACCGTGCGCGATATGTTTACGGCAGTTGGCCTTGGGGCGGAGGGGGACAAGAGGATCATTATCATCGACGGGCTCCGATGGGCGGGTGGTGCCAATGTCCCGCCCTCTGTGGCTTCGGCAGGGCTTGTTCGTCTGGAGGATTTGCTTTCCATGGGTGCGATGGAGAGCGAAGAGATATTCGAAGGGCAGGGAAATGAGACGACACTGCTGTGTTATAGCTCGGTATGTACTAGCTTCTGTATAACTGTCATTCCCGCTAACCGCTTCTACCTATAGGGTACTACGGGGAAACCGAAGGTATGGTCTACCTAGCATTGAGCTCATTGAGAAAACTGACTTGTCCATCTTCCATTTCCTAGGGTGTTGAGGTGTGTTCTACCGTTTATTTCTTCATGCCATCTTTATTGACTCTTCTTCAGACTACTCACCACAATCTCACCTCCATGGCCGAGATACTGCAGCACTCCTGGGACGCTCCGACCTCTCGCGAAGTCATGCTCGCCATCCTCCCGTGCTACCACATTTACGGCTGTGTGATGCAACTGCTCTGGACATTGCGCGCCGGGATCAAGGTCGTCCTTCAGGCGCGATTCGAGCCCGAGGCATGGTGTCGCAACATTCAAACCTACGCTGTCTCGCTGAGTTTGGTTGTCCCACCTGTGCTTGTCCATCTCGCCAGACATCCCGGTAAGCCTCGTTTCCCTTTCATCTTCATCATCAACTTATTTGATGTCCAGCGGTTGAGAAATACGACATGAAGACGCTGAAGGTTATGGTCTCCGGTGCTGCTCCCCTTGGACCAGATCTGACTCGCCAGGCGCGTCTACTTTCCAGTCTCTATCCGCGTACAACTTGACTTATGTCTGAACAGGTTGCTGCACGCCTTGCATCATTCGGAACCCACGTTGCCATCATCCAAGGCTATGGCCTTACCGAAACGTCGCCCGTCGCTATGATGGTGCCGACTAAGAGTGCTGAATCGGCCCTTGGAAGCATTGGCGTCCTTCTTCCCAACCTGCAGTCTCGACTGGTCGCCGACGACGGGCTCGATGCGAAGGAAGGCGAACCTGGTGAGATTTGGATTCGTGGACCCACGGTCATGAAGGTGTGTCTCCTCGCTGTTGCCAATCTCATGGTGGTCAAAATGTTGACACCATCGATAGGGATATCTAAAGAACGCCTCGGCGACTGCTGGGTGTATCAATTCGGAAGGCTGGTTCCAGACGGGCGACATAGCAGTGCGCACGAACGAGGGCTTCTACTACATTGTCGACAGAAAGAAGGAGCTGATCAAGTACAAGGGATTCCAAGGTATGTACATCTTGCACCTTGTCATTACGAAGTCCTGATGTTTTTTCCGTTCCCAGTCCCTCCTGCAGAGCTCGAGGCATTGCTTCTGAATAACCCTGACGTCGCCGATGCTGCTGTGGTAGGTGTGTACGACGATGCACAGGCAACAGAGCTCCCAAGGGCCTACATTGTTGCTGCGAATCCATCAGCGAAGAAGGCGCAACTCGCGCGAGACGTTATTGCATGGACGAAAGCAAGAGTGGCATCGCATAAGCAGTTGCGCGGTGGGGTTGCAGTCATCGACGTGATACCAAAAAGGTCAGAAATCCTACCTTACATAGCTGGACGCCCCTTCTCTAACGTGTTTGTCTATAGCGCCGCTGGCAAAATTCTGCGCAAAGACCTCAGGGAGCGCGCGAAGGTTGAGGCGGAGGCTAACATGGTGAAGGCACGCATGTAAGAGAGACGACGACGAGGATGGACTGGCCACATTTAAGTGCGATGTTGTATATTAGCGCGGAACTGTATTGTATGTAAATCCAGGAAAATCAGGTTGATATGCCCGACACGTCTGCAGTGGGACTCCAAGTGATTGTGCCCTCTTGAAGTTTTGGGAGGGATTGATTAGTGGTTCGAAATGGACACTAGACGCGACCACACATTTGGAGACTGGAGTCAAAGGGACGCAAGAAATAGCCAGGTAGCGTTGCACAATCTATTGTACAATTTTGGGGAAACACGTATATGTAAAGGAGATTCTTAAACGGTAAGTTTGCACCAGGGGTGAAATTACAACGCTTCACCGAGTCCCTGTGTTGAATATAGTAGGCGACTGGGTGAGCTCATGACAGCGCTTTGCGAAAAGATGTAGATGTTGGAGCCATCCTTTTCAATAGTGGCTGTGAAGCCTTTGGAGCGTGCGGTATCCGTTTGGGAAAGGGAATACTCATGTGAGAGTCCATATTGGGTTGTTGGAGCGGCCATCCGGCCAGTCTGGCCGACGCAGTGGACGCTGTGGGCTTGTTGTATACTAAGAAAATGGCATCGACATTCAAGAAATCTGGTGCAAGCTTCGTCTATTGGATTGGAAGCCTTTCTAGCAAGTTCCCGACATATCGTCCTGTCGCCACAGTTCTATGTCGGTCGCAGGGAGCTCAATTTGGACGTCCACGGCCCTGTGGATAGTAATCAACGTGGACAGCCACTGTGGAAAAGAAATGCTCCAACGTCTACATCTTTTCGCAAAGCGCTGGAACACGGATCAAACACAAATCTTACAAGAGAAGCAGGCATCATAGTTTGCGAAAGAGCTGGCCCCGATTCGACGGCGGGACTGCTAAACGCAAACTGCTACTCATACGCTCTTGCCTATGATAGGCCAAGCAAACACCAGCCCTCCACTTGGAGGCTAAAGGAACTGCTCGGGCCATCGGATAAAGCAATCACAGGCATCCCCGAGCCAAAGGAAGATACATACTAGGCGCCTCAAATTGGTTGATCAAGCTCAGTTGATTCCTCTCTATGTGCTGTCGAAGATACGTACTGTCCAAAAGATAAGAAACATTCTACTAGTAAGTAGTATCCGCCTTAAGGGCGGGCTATACGGTCGTCTAAAGAGTGTAGGGTAGGATTATCTAGCGTCTACTGAGTAAATACTTACTTCCTACTTGCCACCGGTTGTTTCAAGTCCCATCGCCGACTTGAACGAGTCATAAATCCACCATTGGAAGCCTAATAACGGTTAGCAACGGCCCGCTATGCATTCCCGGGAGAGAAACATACCGGTCAGCGTTCCAATCATCACCACCCTAGCACCCAATCCTTTTGTTACCAGCGGCACAAGTCCAGTCTCCCTCGCAATCGTGGCCGCAGATTTCCCCTTATTCTCTGCCTTGCCTAGTAGCGAGACCAGAGAATCGGCGGGATGCGAGACGACAGCGCAGATGATTCCGGCGAGGTATCCAGAGCCAAACGTGATGCCGAGCTGCGTAGAGGAAGAGTAGGTCTCTTTGGGTTTGGTGAATACGTGGGTATAAAATAACGAAACAATCTTCTCGAAAAAGAAGAATTTGGAGACAGTATACGGAATCTTGAGACGCCATCAGTAAGACAGACAAGGAGCTAGGAGCGGGCACAGTCAGCTCACCTGGCGCGACCATAGTGGCACTACAGATCCAAAAGGATACTTTGTCACCGCCTTCGTCTTGTTCATCTCCTTCATCGCCTCCAAAAATCGCAACGGGAACGTTCCCGCTGGCGACGTCTGCACCTTCACCTTCGTCATCTCGAACGGACACAATGCGAAATCCGCGAGACCCTCCGCGCTCGCAGCCGCACCCATCCAAATCAACCCCTTGTAGCGCGAAGAAATGTCTTCGCCAGCAATGTTCATATACAAGTCCTTGAAGACCTCATAAAGCCCGTACTTGAAAGCACCCTGACATGAGTACCCGACGACGGTAGGGCCAATACCCTTCCAGATGGCGCGCGAACCCTCTTCAGCGACAATGGCACTCAGACCGGAGCCCAGAGCCCTGTACTTGATTGGGTTAACCTAGGGTAGAGGGTTAGCCCGATGCCTATCAATCCTTTATGAACAAGCGACGACGTACTTGCATGTTGCATTTCGTTACATCGAGCGGGGTCATTACAGCGTGTGTTATACCGCAGGCGATGAGGCCACCCGCCATGGACTTGGCGTAGTAGCTCGTATCGTGTGGGTTGGTATCGCGATACCTGTGGATGGTCGTCGTTCAATGGCTGCTCGACACAACACGAGGATCAAGCGCACCGTGCATCCCACTTTCCTGACGGCGACAACGACAACGACATTGGGGACGGAGCGAGAAAGAGAGCGTGGAAGGATTTTTTGCGTAAAAAAAGTGCTTGGAGACCCTTTATATACCCAATCCGCCATTCCCCGAAAAGGCTTTGGTCTCGGCCCGTCGTTATTCCAATTCTGGCTATTGGCTGTGGGTTTCACGTTTTGGAGTTACGCTAAAAGCCATGCAAGACCGACGGGACCTGGACAAACTACAAATTTGGGCCGCATGCCTCCCTATGCCTCCTGCCCGCTGGGTCATCCGACAATTCAGTTTAGCACAATAGCCTCGTGTTACGATCCTTTCACCTTGTGTCGTTCTCTGCGCAGGGCATATGCTCGCACAGTGGTTGGTCAGTCATCGTTCGAATCCACATATTGTCGATGTCGAAAGTGCCACTGAGAGCTCCTCTCCTACTCACAATCAACCATCTCTCATCTCGGACCTTGAGTGGGGGCGTGGAATGGTATGGCTATATTCACTCACAAAGGCCGAATTGAGTATCAGGTCCTCGTGCGGAATGAAAGGGAAGCGGAAAATAGCAATTTGCGCACCCGACCGGAATTCAACCCTTCGGACGACAACACAATGCTCTACAAATGCTCTAGACCTTCGGTATCAGTGATACGCTAGGACTTTGCTTCATTTGCACATGCAAAGCAACCAATGGTACTCAAAAAGTGCTAATCGTCGGTCGGATCCATCGTAAGAAGCTTGTGCTTTTCGTCTCGAAGAAGCTCGAGAGAGGAAGACATAACTGGTCGGTCGGTCGGCAAGTCCGAGGAGGCACTGAACACGAGCTTTTGAATTGTCGAGCACGCCGAAATCATTTGCTTGAGCTTAGTCGAGCCGGTAAGTCCCCGCAGGACACACACCTACAAATCGAACAGAAGGTGGACATGTGTTTGAGGGCTGCTGGCCGGTGACGATGAGGATCGCAAGGGTGGCGGCATCCCGTCGGGTCCGGGATGGTGCTGGCTCTGTGCTGGCCTCAAGCGCATAGTACTTATGGTCTTGAAGAAAAAGAGAATGTCTATGAGTCGAATGAATATTTGACAAGCGACAATCGTACCACAGCACTAATCCTGGACAAAGCCTAAATGTCCGTGATGGCGGGCTCCCACAAGCGAAGAAAAGAAATGCATTTTCAACGAAGACCCAGGTTCTAGACATACGCGATCGACGATCGCGTCAACGTAATCATGTGAGTACTGACTGCGACCAGTGGTGACTGTGGTCCACTGGTCCTGGGAACTTCCACCTGCTTCCAACAAACTGAGCTGGCTAGCAAGCTCAGTGCAAAGCACTTGTAACAGCTACTGGTAGTATTAGTGAGGTCAATAAGCGCAAGTTCGACACAGAGAGCAACAACCTAGCTCGTCCTGTGTCTGTCCTCACCAATTCTGCATTCAGGAATCAGGAGCTCAGTTGTCTGGACAGGTCGGAGCAAAAGAGTGTTTTCGAGTCCGTCCGCAAATATGTATTGTGGGATATCGTAAAGCACAATCTATGTATAACGATAAGACCAGCCGACCGCGCAGGGCACCATCTCCAGTCACCCCAGAGGCATTTTCGGTGTAATTTACTTGCCACCAGTCGTGCCAAGACCCATCGCTGACTTGAACGAGTCGTAGATCCACCATTGGAAACCTTGGATGCCATTAGTTTGGTAGTGAGGCGACATAGGAAGCATTGCTTACCGGTGAGGGTACCAATCATGATCACACGCGTACCAAGACCCTTGGTCGCAAGAGTACCGAAGCCAACCTCCGACGCGATAGTGCCCGCAGACTTGCCCTTGTTCTCTGCCTTTCCGAGCAGCGAAACGAGGGAGTCGGCCGGGTGGGAGACGATCGCGCAGACGACACCGGCAAGGTAACCAGAGCCGAAAGTAACACCGAGTTGCGTAGGCTTGGAGTATGTCTCCTTGGGTTGGGTGAAGACGTGGGTGTAGAACAATGACACGATCTTCTCGAAGAAGTAGAACTTGGCCATGGTGTAAGGGATCTGAACAAGGTTAGTACGTGAAAGATATTCAGGTATTTGTAACAAACCTGGCGCGACCACAGAGGAACGACAGAGCCGAAGGGATAGCGGGTCTCCGCCTTCTGTGCGCTCATGGCCTTCAGGGCCTCACCGAACTTGATGGGGAAGGTACCGGCGGGCGAGGTCTGAACTTTGACCTTGGTCATCTCGAAGGGGCAAAGAGCAACGTCGGCGAAGAGCTCAGCAGACGCTGAGCCAGCAAGCCAGATGGCGCCCTTGTATTGGGAAGAAAGCTCCTCGCCGGCGGCGTTCATGTAGAGATCCTTGAAGACCTCGTAGAGACCGTACTTGAAGCAGCCCTGGAGAGAGTAGCCGACCAATGTCGGGCCAACACCCTTCCAGATTGCGCGCGAACCCTCCTCAGCAATGATAGTCTTGAGACCGGAGCCAAGACCCTTGTACTTTGCCGAGTTGACCTAGGGAACAGGGCATTGAGTCAAGCGGTATGGCGGGCGAACGCGGGCGACGCACCTGCATGTTACATTTCGTGACATCAAGCGGGGTGATACCAGCGTGTGTCGCACCGCAAGCGATGACACCGCCGAGCATGCATTTGCCGTAGTAGCTCGCGTCGTGGGGCACTGGGCCAAGATAACTGTACATCGTCAGCGGGAGCTCCAACGCGAACGGAATACGCGGCAGACGTACCGAGCATCCCACTTTCCAGTTGGCGTCGACATGGTTGGGTATTAGACAGACGGCGAAAGAGAAATCTAAAGTCTAGGAGAGGCCCAAAGAAATGAGCACTGTTTGGATGCTCGAAGCAGCTGAGAGAGAATTGAACGCGGCTCGGAGTTGGGAAAAAGGCTCGCCGATCCCGGCCCAATCCGACAGCCAATCCTGGACCTCCGTTAGCACTGCCACTGATACCGGCACTCCGGCACGCTCGCGCCGGGCGGACGCCTCAACGCCAAACCCTGGCCAAGCCACCTGGATTTGGAAAACCATGACAGTTTCCCCGAAGAGTAAGCTCCCCTTGCTTCTCGCAGAAACGCACGTTCCTTCGTGCATTGCCTTCCGAGTCACCCACGTCGCTTTAACACTCAGCAAATTTGCTGTTTCGATATACACTGCGACTGTTCTTGCCTGCTAACTCGCCATGAACAGCGGGTAAGCCGCATCCCTTCCGTACCGTCATGTTCTTTAAGATACAATGCGGTCTTATCGAAAGACATTCAGATGGAAATGATCCTCTACCTCACTGCGCTTATCAGTTACCGTGGATATACACCCACCAGGTTATCTGCTATTTCCCTCCTCCAGGTTCCACCCAGCACGCTGAGTTGTCGGAGAGCGTCACGGTGAGCATGGCGCTGGGCATCGTTTACATCTACACAACCTTGCCCTGTGAGATCCAGTCCTTAGACGAGAACGCAGAGGATAGGATCATCAGAGCATGGCACTCATGTATGCCCGGGCTCGCTACGGGGTGAGGACGGGTTAACGACGATGCATGCACAGTACAGTACACTCTGAGATGTTTCCGGTCAATGCTGCAAAAACCAAACTATGCAAGTCGATTTAACATGGTTTTCTAGAAGAATTGTGAGTAATTCGACCGATGGGTAAGTCCAGGAAATACAAGCGCAGTGGCCTGTGTGGTTGTATGGTACAGAGTGAACACGAAAGAGGCGGGAAGATGCTACAGTGAATGTCGCCCGCTTGCGAGGAATGCAATATTGTACAGTAGCGAATCTGCAATTTCAAAGCGGAATTTCAAAGGAATACAAATGCAAAAGTCAGGCAGGAACATGCAAAGCAGGGATAAAATGCGTGCCGGGATTCTTGAGTTCGGGGGTTCGCCCCCCACCTCCCTTCGACGTAGCAGCGCGAATCCACACCGTCCAGGCCTGGATGATATCCCTCTGGCATCCAAAGATGAGGACAGCGGAAACCGCCACTGAGATATTATGAGTAATCATAACATTCGCGTTCACTCTTAGTGTTAAGCACGCACACCAGGCCATGAGGATATCGGGTACTTCACCTGGGCGACTCGTAAAGAGATGGACAGTGGCAGTCCTAGAACAAAAATGAGAAGAGGTCGTAAATTGGAAGGGAAAAAAAAGCAAAGCGCACCCAAATGCGATGAGAGTCAGGAAGCCAAAGATCATAACACGGACAACGATACGCAAGGTCGGGATCGACATAGTTGGTCGCGATGCTGAGTCGCTATACAGGTTTTGGGAAAGAGAAATGGCAAGCGATGCTATGTTCACTACATCAGCAAACACAGACTGAGCACGGACTGAGCGATGCCATGACGAACCTTGAATCGGCAACATAGAGCACGTTATAATAACGACGATGAGAGGTGTGATTTTCGAGCTGCAGGTTGAAGATTGAATGAGGTAGAACCGGGAGGAAAGAAAGAGCGGCGAACGGAAGAAGCGATTTAACAACACAGTAATGCGTTCCGGGAAAGTGTTGGACAACGGATCTTTGTGTCACAGCAAACTTTCGAAGCGTCAGAGGTACCTCCAATTAACCAGGAAGGGACTTGCAGCCAAAAACGAAACAAAGACGACCATCCACGCGATAAAAGGTGCGACCAAGAACTAGGCGTTGTCAATATTTCAAGATCAGTGCTGAACAATGTTAGGGAACCAACAAATGTCATGATACGAGGGTAACTCTCCAAGGGTGGAAAGGCCACACCGAAGTGAACATTATACCAGCTCTTAAAGAGTGTCATCGATTTTTTTCGTTCTTTCGAAGAATTACAATCGTACATGGACCAGAAGGGCGAGCGTGGTTAGCGCTGTCCTAGTCTCGCGCCTCAGAGTATGTCAAGCAAAGGTGTGAATCGCCTTACAGAATGGGTACAGAGTAGACTAGAGCGGCTTGAAAGACGCAAAGAGCTTCTGTCGGCTGAAAAATAGCGTTGCGTCCGCCGACAAAGAAAACGAGCGAATACGAGAGGCAAGAGACAATCCAGGACGCGCAGAAGGTATACCAAGTCGCACAGCGCTTGACAATAGGCGAACATATTGCCGTGGCCAGAATAAATGTCATTCCGATGGCCCCGACGAGCTGAAGGCCAATGAAAAGGAAATAAAGAGTGTCCGCCATGGCGGTATGAGCCCAAGCTGTCAACATGTCAATATTTCAATGTCCACGATCGCGGCATCCGGTCCGAGAGGCTTACGGCGCACTTGACTAGGACTCTCATCATCCGATGCATAAGTCAGCGTGCTAATACGCCCTCACAGTTGGCTTCATGGCTTAGTTTATCATGAGTAGTGACGCGACGCCAGGAGCGTTGCAGGTACGCAGTCAACATGCCGCCACCAGCAATACAGCCTCTTCATTTTTATCCACAGCTTGTTGTGAGACCTCTTACATATTCAATATCGCGTCCAAGTCCCAGTCAAGATTTCCAGCTTAAAATCTTGAAGCTCGCAGCACAGGTACGGCAACAACGCACACGTTACAACACAGCATCCTGAGAGTTTGAATCCCTTCGACGCGTCGGCTCACCGGAATCTGAGCCATGAAAAGCTATCTATCGCTGCGCGCGAATAGCCCAGCCGTACCGGAATGTGTCGCGAGAGCTGCAGCAATTGTATGAAGTGCCTTCAAATACGACCTGAGTACGACACATCCCACCCGACGGCGAACGCACGATCGCCATCACGACGCTGTAGTTCCGTTCCACCACCATGAAGGCCAGTAGCAGCGCACAACCTCCACCAGTATCCAAGAAACGAAGGCTCCAGGGCTCATGCGATAACTGTAGGCTGAGGAAGATGAAATGTAGGTCGCTGGCATTGGACAGCTGGACAAAGCTCAAGTATTAGGCCAGGTGATAGTGCTCAGCGAGCGGACAATCAGTGCACGAACTGCGTATCATTTGGTGCACAGTGTACCCACGTTGCAGCTCTTTCAAGAAAGGCACGTCCACCGCTCTACCTATCGTAACCTACGCATTGAGCATTGCTTCTAGAATCAAGGCCTGACTTTGAACATGCGTACATGGGATAAAGAGGCGCTGAAAGTGGACGACATTAAGTCACAAATCGACGCTATCCTGTCTGAAACGACGCCGTATCCTGTTCCGAAAGACAATCGGCTGGCGGGAGCGTTGATCAAGGCTCTGGCGGAATACGCTCGACAACTCGAACAACAGATAGCGACGCAGGACGGGGCCAGTAGCGCACCTGCATCTCGCGGGACGAGCTCTGTACCCCCAAGCAATCATGGCTCTGTGGAACCGGTCGAGCGGGCCATGTCTCGCCTCGAGATCAGCCGCGAGTTTGGCGCAACGAAGGACGTGAAGGTTTTGCAGTCCGCCCGGGCCCTCAAAGCTGAACTCGACCCCGCGCATAATATTCGCAGGAAGGCGTTCTGGGTCTCTCCCGAACAGTCCTGGGAGTACCTCGACATG
This sequence comes from Cylindrobasidium torrendii FP15055 ss-10, assembly GCA_000934385.1. NCBI lineage: Eukaryota > Fungi > Basidiomycota > Agaricomycetes > Agaricales > Physalacriaceae > Cylindrobasidium > Cylindrobasidium torrendii. Next base: position 63,912 of record KN880504.1, on the reverse strand, counting down.
CCTCATTTCGCTCCGCTAGTCTTCCCCGACGCCGACCTACTCGATGTACTCGTCTCACTCTACTTTCAGTACTTCAATCCGCAGATATGCTTGATCCATGCACCGACATTCCGTAGACAGATCGCAAAGGGCCTACACTATGCGTCGCATGCGTTTGGGAGCGTCGTTCTGGGCGTCTGTGCTCTGGCGTCGCGGTACACAGACGACCTGCGGGTTGGGGAGGGGCATCACAAGGGCTGGGTGTACTTCTCACAATTACGGGCGGTACATGGCGGGCAATGCCTGGCGAAGGAGAATCTGCTATGGGACTTGCAGCTCTTCCCCTTGATGATTCTCTACGCGTACTCGTTGACACTACCGAACGTCGCCCGTTCGCTGACGGGCTCAGGCATACGGATAGCACAGACGTCGAACCTGCATCGGCTGAAGAGAGAAGAAGGGAGGTTATGGTCGGTTGAGAATGAGATGCTTAAACGGGTGTGGTGGGTTCTGGTTACGATGGATGTCTATGTGTGTTCTTTGGGAGGAAAGACGCGAGCGACTAATTTTGAAGAGTAAGTGTCCCCGAAGACCCTTCTCTCCCGCTCTTATGACTTATGTTAGGTTTGACACAGACCTACCCCTCGAGGTTGACGACGGATATTGGCCTGGCGAACCGCTATCCGACCCTTTGAACCCATGGTGCCAGCCTCCCAACATTCCCAGCCGAGTCGTGTTCTGGACACACCACCTCAGACTCGTTGAGATACTCTCCTTTGGGCAGAAGACTATATCCACTGTCCGTCGCGGCCCATTCTGGGATAACATTGGCTGCCCCGAATGGGGTTTGAACATCGCGCGCGAGCTACAGAGATCCCTGGATGCTTGGCTAGATGCCTTACCGCCTCACGTTCGCTGGGACCCGTACAACCTAACACCGGATTCCGCGTTCCTTGCGTGCGCCTTCTATGGCGCTCAAATGCAAATCCATCGACCCTTTCTGCACGAATTCAGTAGCGCTGCTGCTTGTGTTGGGGCGGCACGCGCATGCGCACATATCATTGTAGTCTACCCAATCCAGACGACGCCAAATGTATTACTGGGCGCGTGCTTGCTATCGAGTGTATTACTACTGCTCCATGTCAAAGAAGGAAGGCTTGCGACAAAGAGGGACCTCGAGGATGTTGGTCGCTGTATGGATCGTCTGGAGAAGTACGAGCGTGTCTACAGGGTTGCGGGGAGATACCGGTGAGTCTTCTACCATGATTACCCCAGAGGCGGTATTGACAATTAATCCAAGGGATATCATTCGTGAAATATTCCAGTTACTCAAGATGCCTGAGGAGACGAAGAATGCTCGAAAGAGGGGAGCCGATGTCTGGGAGAGTGACATTGCCCGGCCTAATATCTACGGGAATGAGCCCAACGCGTTCTGCGATTCGAATCCGTTGATACTTCCTTTCCCACTGCAGCCTGCGGAGGAGCAGGTAGGTGAAGATCCTGTCGATGAATTTGGGGGATTTGCGGCGAATTTATGGCAGGATGTTGATCTCCAAAGATACTTACATGGTCTGGAAGTATGGGGAGGCCCACCCACGGGCGTGAGGACGGATACGTTTACCTACTAGCTACCAGAGTAATGCATACATTATAGCCAATTATTTAACACCATTACTGAAACTTTTTTTTGAAGAGCAAGGAAAACTGGGGCTGCTGCATCACGCCGGATGTGCGCCACAACGCCATTTCGATCGCGATCGCGTTTAAACGCTTCTTAACTCTTGACTTTGCCTGAATATTTGTCTTCACCAGCATTCGCCATGGCGGAAAGACTGCGGGAGCCGTTTGGGGTCGGATATCTACGCCGACATAAATTTATCGCCTATTTCAAAGAGCACTGTTGGTGTATATATCGCGCAATCGCAAGGTTAAGGTGCTCCAGAATCGCGCCATTTAGGCTTCGACCATCGACTCTTTGACTGCCTGCCAGGAGATTGAATTCCTGGAGTCTGCCTAGAACCCATGATTACGGTGGTTATCTAGCTGGTTGCGTGCGAATTTCGAGACTATGAGCATGCTCCATCTCGTAGATAAAGGCCCAAAGTTATGTGCCGTCTATTTCAACAATCCTCTTACCTTTCAAAATGGTCAAAGCACCCCATGCTTCCGCTTTCCTTGGCTCCCTCTCTGCGTTCGAGGCGTACGACGTGACCCCGCACATCGGCACACGCTTCCCATCGACGGCTACGCAGCTTTCGGCCATCCTGAAGGACGATGAGAAGGTCAAGGATTTGGCCCACCTTGTATCCCAGCGTGGTGTAGTGTTTTTCACGAACCAAGACCTCGAGATCCAGGACCAGAAGGAGCTCGGCTACAAGCTAGGAAAGCTGTCCTGGTCCGGTCATCCTGAAACGAGCGGTCTTCACGTTCACCCCATTTCTGAAGATCTGCCTGAACTTGGCAGAGATGTTGGCATCATTACCAGCAAGGGGTGCGTCTATCTTCGTACGATGCCGAATTCAACTAACTTGCAGCGTTCCAGCGGTATTGCGGCACCAGAGAAGCACAACTTCAGGTCGCGCGCAAGCAAGGACTGGCATTCTGATGTTACTTTCGAACCCATCCCCTCCGACTATGCCGTACGTTTTTCTTCATTTTGTGCGCTGCTTTGCTGACGCCTCGTACAGATCCTGAAGATGCACACCCTGCCAGAAGGTATTTACATCCCACGCACAGTTTACCGATGCTAACTGCTCAATGAAACCAGTCGGCGGAGACACCTTGGTACGAGTCTGCGTACTACATGATATCGCATGCAAAGCTAATTTTATGCCAGTGGGCCAGCGCTTATGAGGCGTACGACCGTCTGTCACCTGCATTCCAAAAGTTCCTTGAGGGTCTTACTGCCTACCACAATGGCGGTCAGTTCAATGTGTACGCAAAAACACACAACCTGCCCATCCAGCAAAACCGTGGATCGCCAGTAAACTCAGGAGATGACCTCTCCGCCACCCAGTGCGTGATACATGTTCCCCTACTGTTGCGTATATTGACGCTGCACTAGCCCCATTATTCGCACGAACCCTGTTACTGGGTACCGCGGACTCTTCGTCAACAAAGCCTTCACGAAGCGCATCGTTGAGCTCTCCCCTGACGAGTCCGACAATGTGTTGCAATACCTTTTCCGCCATATTTCTGAGAACCACGATCTCCAAGTGCGATACCGGTGGGAGCAGAACGACATTGCTATCTGGGACAACAGGTCGACTTTCCACACTGCTACGTGCGCGATATTTCTTTGCTCAAAACGTGCATGAGTTGACATTTATGTAGAAAGGACTATGGCAACGTCTTGCGTTCTGGAAACCGCATCGCCAGTCTCGGAGAACGTCCCTTCTTTGATCCGAACTCGAAGAGCAGAAGGGAGGTGCTCAACATCCAAGATTGATATTGAGGTGTGGATTTATTGTGTAAATAACTGTAACTCTTTTGTATTTGATACAAATATGTGGAAAGATCTCATCCCAAGTCTGAAGCCAAACTTTAATGTTTCGGTGCTGTATCTTATCTGTATCAACTTTTGATGGCGGATCAAAGAGTGCTTCCCGTTCCCAATCGGGCAGCAATGCAGTACCGATGACCAGACAAGCTGACGCGCCCCAGGGGGTATATAAGTCCTGCCACCACGTCCAAACACCGCTGTAACATTCATTCTCACATCCATGTCATCCAAGAAACTCTCTGTACTCATCACAGGGTACAACCTTTTCTACAGTTCGACTATCACAAGCTGACATTAGCTTGCAGTTGTAAACCAGGCGGGCTTGGAAATGCTCTTGCGCGTGAATTCCATTCTCGAGGTAGAGCAAAACAGCGATTTGAAAAATGAAGTTGCTTAGCTAAAGGCCTCAATCTAGGTCTCCGTGTATTCGCAACAGCGCGAAACGCCTCTGCCCTCGCTGACCTCGAATCGCTGGGCATCGAGACACTTTCTCTCGACGTTACTTCGCGTGATCAAATCACAGCCGTCGCGTCTGACATTGCCGCTCGCACTGGCGGTACGCTGGACATCCTCATCAACAACGCTGGGCGAGGGTGCATTGCTCCTCTCCTTGATGTGTCCGACGCCTCCATCGAAGGCGTTTTCAACGCAAACGTCTTCTCAGTAGTGAAAATGGTGCAAGGGTTCTCGCCTCTTCTCATAGCAGCCAAAGGGAAGATTGTGAACGTCGGTTCTATATCTTCTCTCTTGCCTTTACCATTCCACTGTGAGGCGCTTTTATCTCCCATGGGTAATCATTGAATTGGGTTGTACATAGCCATGTACTGTGCGTCCAAGGCAGCGCTACACCAAATTACGGACGTCCTCCGTACCGAGCTAGCGCCATTCGGGTACGTCGATGCTCTCTCCAATGGCGTGTCATCCATGCTGATTTGGCCGACTTTCTAGGGTTGAAGTCACAGAAATAATATCAGGCGGTATAAAAACCAAATTCATGGAAACTGTAGCAGACCCTTTGCCCGAAGGCTCTCTGTACAAGGCGATAGAAGGCTCATTTGCGTCGAAGCGCGAAGAGATAGAGCATTGGGTAGACGCAGAAACGTTTGCCATAGAGCTCGCAGACCAAGTCCTGAAATCTGTCCCTCCTAAGTGGTATTGGATGGGCACAAGTTCGTGGAAAGCATGGTTTGCTACGAGTTTCCTTCCACAGAGTTTCAAGGTTTGTGTCTATTGAGCCTCGACGCGCGCAGGTTTTCACTCATACGTCCTCTAGTTCTCCGCTTTCAAGGGTTTGCATGGGCTGGACAAGCTTACACAGCTCGAGGCGGAGAAGAGAAACGCGACTTCATGAGATCAAGACCAAATTCTAAATCATAGTTGTACATAGTAGTGATGTTGTATAATTGCGACGCTCTAATCCGAGATACCAAGCACCTCCCTCCTGCTCTTCGAGTTCGGATCGAAGAACGGCTTCTCCCCGAGGCTCACGATACGGTTACCCTGGCGCAGGATGCGCTGGTCGAAGTCGCGCCTGTAAATACCAGAAGTCAGCTCAACACCTCATGGACTCCTGCAAGTAAATGGGCACTCACGTCGCCGTGTGGAACGTCGACCTGTTGTCCCAAATTGCGATATCATCCTTTTCCCAGTGGAAGCGCACCTGGAGGTCGTGATTCTCGCTCACATGGCGGGTGAGATACTCCAGAAGGTCGTCCGACTCCTCAACCGAAAGCTCGACGATGCGTTTCGTGAAGCTCTTGTTAACAAAAAGGCCCTTGAAGCCTGTTACGGGGTTCGTTCGGATGACAGGGCTGGCTGTACATTAGCTTGTCGCATAGATGCGAAGCAACTGGACGTACTGGACGGCGGTGAGGTTCTCTCCAACGTTCTCAGGAGCGCCGCGCTCAAGCTGGAGCGGACGGCCTTGGCTCTTGTTGTAGGCGTTGAAGAAGTCCGCGTTGTGGACAGCTGTAAGACCTTCAAGGAACGCAGCAAATCTCGGAGAAAGGCGGTCATATGCTTCGTATGCACTGGCCCACTAATATAGAAATTAGTTCTCGTTGTGATGGGTTTTCAAGATGTGCTCTTACCAAGGTATCTCCACCGACTAATTTCAAACGATGTCAGTAATTTCTCAGGCAAGAGAAACATACTACACATACCATCAGGGAGCGAGTGGAGCTTCAAAATCTATGGTAAGGTTAGCTTCGTCCCAGAAGATGGAAAGCATATAGCGCACAGCGTAGTCGGATGGTACAGGCTCGAAGGTGATGTCGGAATGCCAGCCAGAGCTAGCGCGGCCACTGCGGTATTTCTGTGCAAACGGTACACCTCTGCATCGAACTCGTGAGCCGTTGGGACCGATGTTAGAGGGAATTCACTGACTCCTTGTTTGAGATGATGCTAACATCTTTACCTCCCACTTCGGGCACATCCTCAGAGATAGGATGGATGTGCAAGTCGCTGGTCTCTGGGTGTCCATCCCACGATAGCTTGCCCAACTTGCGGCCAAGTACCCGTTGCTGGTCGATGGTGAGGTCCTGCTTCTTGAAGAATACAACACCGCGGTGCGACACGAGGGTTGATAGGTCCTTGATCTTCTGGTCGTCCTCGATGAGCTGTGATAGCTGCGTCGCAGTGGACGGGAACTGGGTCCCAATGTGAGGTGTCAGGTCGAAGGACTCGTAAGCCGACAGAGAGCCGAGGAATGCGTTTGTGGGAGTGGCTTTGACCATCGTGAAAGAATACAAGTAGGATGGAGTTGGTGTGGTTGCATCCAATAAGCCCTTGCCTTATAAATATGGACTCGTTCGTACGACAGAGCCGAAGCACGCAACAAGGAAGGGCTTTGGCGTGCTATCACGGGACACAAAGAGTGCACGATAAGACTTTTGATACCCACGTTTTCGAGGCTTTGCTTCCTTCATCATTGTCGACGAAATCCCGCAAGCCTGGTGTCAGCGATAGTGGATGATGGAATGTAAAAAAGGAAGATGCTATTGGTTTGACAGATTTTCAACTAAGTACAAGGGTTCGAACCTGGCTTACAGAAATGCCAGTGCTTGATTTGCCCTATGACGCCGAAGCCGCCTAACGCGACTGGCTCCATGGTATTTTTTCTTCTTCATGCTAAGAGAAATTCGTTAAACACGTCTTCAGTATCCCGAATGAGAAAAGGCTGCGTACCCCAAACAAATTTAACCCGATCCGCTAAGCTGACTAATCGCTCGCGTGCGCAAGCCATTGTGCACTCCTTTTCAGAATCCTTCAGTCTCGGGAGTCGGTACATGACCAAAGTCAGCGAGCGGAGGCTGCTGTAGGACCTTATACGAGAGCTGAAAGCGACCCAGTCGATGAAGTCCTCGTTGAATATGTCGGTGGGCCGTCCCCGAATGCGGAAATGGAGTTGTATCTCTTCGAGGAATGGGGCGTCGGGAAGACAGGCTGCAGCCCATTGAAGCTCTGATAGATCTGGCTCATCGGCAACAGCACCCATGTTGAGGATCGAGAATGTTCGGAGGGCAGGTAAGGTCACTTGGGAGACCGTTGCTGGAAGGGTTTGCCATTCTGGATCTGGGGAAATACAGTTAACAGACGGATATACCGGCGAAACAAAGCTACGTACCAAAGCTTGACGCTGGCTCGAAGCTAAGCTCTTGCAGTGTGTGGGAGGCCGAGCTCAACAGACGCGTGAATCCGGTAACGGAGAATGGGACCCCGTGCTGAGCGAAGCTGATGCGCCGCAGTGGTGGTGGGCCGCGACGGAGGATATCTTCCAGGAGCCAGTCGAGGTCTGCATGATCTCCAAATTCTGGGGTCAACACGGTCAAGTCAAGGACCTCCAGATGTGACAGGTCGCCAGTGAACGGCACGATGTGCTTCCTGTCTTCCTCGAGAACCCCACCGATCCAGGTAAGAGATCGAAGACATGGGAATGCGCTCAGCATCATCCGTAAATCGTTTGCATGAATAATGTCGTCCACATTGAGCTCTGTCACTCGCGGGAAACACGAGAGGAATCTCGCCGTTGCGGGTGTAAATCCAAGCGAAGAGCGTTTATCGGCCTTGAGAAGGTTCCAGCTGAGTGTGCGCACGAACGGCATCGGCGGTAACGGTGTCGAGTCGTGCGGCGGCAGGGTCATCTCAACCGAGCTGCCCGTCACGTTGAGGACGTTGGCGTAAGTTGCCATGAAGCGTTTCCACGCCGTCTCGTCTCCAAAGCGTTCCCTCAGTGCTCTCAGCGCGCGCCATTTCTGCCGTTCTCCAGGCGCGAATTCCACATGCCGCACCATCCCCAGCGCAAGGGGGCCTATTTGCGATGCCCCGATAGCATTCCATCGCTCGAAGTCGTTCCTCGTGCCGAAATCCGCTTTGGCGAAGAGGTAGCGCAGGGCAGGGCCGCGCCAGAGATGAGAGACGAGGGAGACGGCGTGTATGTCGTCGAAGCTGATTTCGTTTACGTTGTTGAAGATTTTATCGAGGAGCTCGATTGGCAAGCAACTTGCTATGGAGACCATTGATGCTGTCAAGAGAATTAAACCTGCACTTTTTGCACTGGTGGATTTCCTCACTATCTTTGCTGGACATCGCTAATTTTTCGTTGTGGGATGGACGATGGAGGTTATAAAGGAAAGGAGGATGCCACGTCAAGGTAATCCACTTGCCGAGCCCTTCCCCTCGCAGTCGAGTCGAGCGGGACTGGGCGGCCAGGTAAACACGGAAATATATACCGCCCGACGCCCGGCTTACCCAAAACAACCACCGCGTGCGGCTCGTAGCCTGCAAAGCGGCGGCGCACCGATACCATGATGATTAGCGCCATAGCGGCGTCAAAAAGGTTTTTTGAGAGTACCTAAATACTCATAAGTCTACGGTTTGTATGTGTAGTAAGAACTATGACCTCGTCATAGCACCTCGCGTTTCCGACTCTACGTCCTGCCTCCCACTGACCACGACTTCCGAGTCCGGCCTAGGACTATCCAGATCTTTATCTGGAACGGGAAGCCTCACGATGTATGCCAGTCCAGTCATACACGCAGAGAAAGTAAACACAGCCTTCAGTGCCTCCTGATAAGATGCGCGCGCGAGCACTTGCAAATTAGGAGGCAGGTCGTGCACAAGTAATGCCGACTGCCGGATAGCAACAATCCACTGAAATTCGCACATAAGTCACGTCTGCGGGATATGAGGGGATAAGTAATAACGTACATGTTCAGCATCGGGTACATCAACAATTCTCTTCCTCAATTCGGTGTCGAGGATCGACTGGAACATCGCAGATGCGATAGCAACACCGCCGACTTGTCCAATACCGCGGAAGAGTTGACCAAACGCTGTCCCAACAGCCATTTGAGATGTAGGTAAATGGGCGAGGAGAGCAACTGTGGAAAACGATAAGCCAGCATAAGTACAGCAATAAAACACGCACTCAGCATCGTCTGCAGCACTACTGCATTCCCGAATCCGAGTGGGATGATACTCAGCCAGCTCCTCACCCAGTCAACATCCTCGGGCCTTTGTCCCAACATCGACCTTATCAAGATCGCCGCAATGAACGGGAACAAGCCAAAGATGAAGTTGATAGTCTTGTACGTCCCAGTCCTCTTGATCATCCATCCTGCGAAGAGACTTCCCATCATCATTGAGACCGAGTTCGGGGCGAGGTGCAGTCCAGCGACAGAAGCGGACGTGAGCCAGACCGTCTCGAAGTACATTGGAAAGAAGAAGGTGACGGAGAAATTGCACATGGCGACACAGAAGTTGCTGGCTGCGACCAGGACGGGAATGCGCTGCGTGAGTAAAGCGGGGGCAAGCATCGGTTCGCGCGCCCAGATGATCTCGTTGAGGAAAAAGACGACGAGGAAGACAATTGAGGTCGACAAGGATAGGTATACTCGAGGGTTGGACCACTGTGAAGGAGTACTAGGTAAGCAAAGAGGCTCAATACGGCATTCTGACCACGTACGGGAAGGATGACATTATACTTCTCGCTGAGGAACACCAGGCATGCTCCCACCGAGATGAGCAACGCCAAGATGCCACCATAGTCGATGCGCTTGAGGATATCGATGCCTTTGCCTTTTCCAGGCGTGAGATAGCGCAGATTCCAAGAGGTGAGTAAGAAGGAGATCATGAAGAATGGGGCTTGTAGGAAGAAAGCCCATCGCCAGCCGAGCCTGTCTGCGCTCAGTCAATGAAGGTGTAAGTGGGATTATGCTCACCAGTCTGTCACGATGCCTCCCATAGGTCCACCAAGACCCATACCAAGACCATTAAACACACTGGCCACACCCTGCGTCAACCCTCGCGCCCGCAGCGAGTACATGTCGCTTACAATGATTGTGGCTACGGTGTTGATGCCTCCTCCGCCGATGCCAGCAACCTGACCTATGTTCAGCACTCATAGTATGGCAAGAAAGAACGCGACAAACAAATCTGGCAAAGATGAGGGCCTGCATGCTCTTCGCCATTCCACACATCATTGTTCCAATTGCGGTGAAAATCAAGGCAGTCTGGAACGCCCCTCTTCTGCCCAAGATGTTGCTCAAACGGCCGTAAAGTGGTGTAAATGTACATGTGGCCAGTAAGAAGCTGAACAAGGTTAGTGCGTTCGTGGAAGGTCCTGGTGAGGGCCGATGGGCGTACCAAGTCCCAATCCAACTGGCCTGATTTGACTGCTTGAATTCGGAAGATATTGGCGGAATCACTGCGGGCTAATGAGCGCGACACCGGGAAGCGCAAGGTTATACCTACTCGTTGGAACAAGAGTCACTATTGGACTTCAGCACATCATCCCAAATGAGAACGGACAACACACTGTTCAAAGATGCAAGGAACGTCCCACTCCATATTCCCAGTAGGATCCCATACCGCGTTTTGGTAGATATTTCGAGCGGACCCTGATTTTTGGTAGGTAGCAGCGGCTGTCTTTCGTCGGTGTCGGCGCCTTGGCCAGTCGTCGCAGTCATCGATATTTCTACAGGACCCTCGCGTTACAGTCGTTAAAACAAGATTCGTCGCTCGTGAACCGGCTGTCCGCCCAGAAGATGGTGGTAAGAAGGCAAGAACCGCCGGCCGCAGAATTGGCTAATGCACCCGGTCGATTGATGTAATGCTTGATTCCGTCTGAGGCAATCGTTGATGCCACTGCTTCTACTTTACTGCCACCTACTGAGTATCACTAGCCTTGCCCATTGTACGGTACAGCTGCCGTAGTGCACATCGCGATCCCATTCTATGTTTTCAATTTCCGGGCGCGTTCTTCGTGGGCCATGGCCATCTCAAAGCTTGATTTTTCCACTCTTTACCATCTCCTTCAACTGACCCATCCCAAACGAATTCCTCATCAGGTAGTACTGCGCGGCATGACTTCAGCCATTGTGGATTCATTCCAACAGGGAGACGCACCATGAAACTGCGAGGAAAAAACGTCGTGACTCCCCACACAACCCAGGCAAGGTTCCCAGCCCAATACCACTTCGGCGGCGTGCTCTTCGTAACTTGGTTGACGACTTGTTTGGCGTACGTCGCGGTGTCCAATGCACCTTGCAGGCTATCACTCTTTCGCTGGATGTAGTACTCCTCGACCGGTAGGTACAAGGAGTCTGGCGGTAACCGACGCTCGGCATGAGCACTATTCGTGGTTATCTCCGAAATTACTCTTGAAGTCATGCATTCTGTGACGCTAACTCTATCGTCTGTATGAGCAATGCCGACCTATACGTGTCAAATGTGGAGAAAAACGTACCCAAAAGGCTCTAGCTCAACACGAAGTGTATCGCTAAAAGCGTGCAAGGCTGCCTTGCTTGCGTTGTACATCGCTGATAGTAAGTGAGCTAGAGTGCACGGGTAGAGGACAGTGCTATAGTACTCACCTCCGAAGGTATAGGGCACCATCTGCGTAACAGACCCAATCTGGACGATATTCCCCTTTGCCTTGATGAGCAACGGCGCAAAAGCCTTGCACATATATACGACAGCGAAAAAGTTTGTCTCAAACACGCTCCGTATGTCCTCTTCCGTTGCATCCAACATAGGTATCGTTCGCGCTATCCCAGCATTGTTGACCAGGATGTCGAGCGTACCCCCAGTACGTTGTGCAATGACATCTACAGTGGTAGCAATATGTTCGCTGTCCGTAACGTCAAGAGCAAGAGTTTCGATCCCAAGGGTACTCAAGTCCTCGAGTTCTGGGACAGACAGCCCTGTTGCGAAGACGCGGAAGCCTTGAGCATGGAATTCGCGTGCGAGGGCGTTTCCGATTCCTTTGCCTATGCAACTAGCGTAGCAAACTCACGCTCAGCGTAGCAAGCCAGAAGCTACATAAAGTGCGTACCCTGTGATCAGTACGGTCTTTGCTGTCGTGGCCATGGTGGTATGTTGTGAAGGGACCGAAACTGTTTTGATAATGATATCGCTGATCCCAAGGGAGCGTGTCACACCATGTCATATATCACCCCATCCTGCAGATGGAAATATTGAGCACTAATTTGTGTACTAAAAGACTGCGGCTTGCTTAGTAGTCGTTTCCTGTTGTTTGTTCCAACTCGCTCACAGATGGTGCAGCATTTTCGGCTTCTTTCTCGGCATATTTGATGCGTTGATGGCCGAAGCGCATGCGTGATGCCATTGTCATCTGAACGCTAAGCTGCCTGCATGATCACATATACAAAGTCTCTTTGAATATTTCATTATTGCATCCCTTAGTAAGCCAGGTCAAATACTCTCTCGGAATCCCTGGATACTCACAACGACTCAAAGGCACTAGTGCGTAAGTAGCAGTAATGCGCCGTGTTTTCGACGGTCGACTACGTGATGAACAATGTTAACCATTTTCAAGAGCTCAAATGACCGCGACCCCGAAACTTGTCCAATTTACCAAGTTTGTGGCTTAGCGGCCTGACACAGTTTGTCTTCTGCCCAACACAACTACACTGGAAGGGGTGACCAGATGGAGGATATGCGGTTGTCGACCACATATCCGCGGCATCTTAAGTAGCCGTGCTTGCTCATTGAGCAGTTCTGCTGACTTGGCACTAGTGGAGAGTTGCTTTGACCGGACGGCATCATTACAAGCCCCAGGAATGCACACAAATCCAATTTCAACGGTAGAGCGGTAAAATGCCATAAAGTTGCGATGCCTTTTCGACTGTATGGGCAGTCAATATTCAATAAACGGTAGATAGCTAGGTTGCATATAATCAGTGACCACCAGGTCAAATCAAACACAGACGCTAAAGATAGCATTTAAAATGGGCCCACGTTCAGCTCCTCCAAGTTGTGGCTGCGGTCATCCCAGTGGGCGAGCACAGTAATAATCGGAAACAAAGACGACTTCTCGGATGATCGGATAGCTGACAAACAATAATTCGGGAAATCGGCACGATGATGCGCCACTCGTCTGGATCCACTGCTTATGGCGTGGCACGGCAGTCGTGTTAAGTACTCACGAATGACCCAAGAGGAAATGCCATCGTGATATGTATACCGGGCTTGGTCAAAGGTATGTGGGATAATAGAAATCGGGCATAATCTGCGACACTGGTGGCGGGGTTTGGGGCGGGCTGCTAGCTTGCCGATGAGCGGCAACCATACCGACTTTCAGACTCACAGTGATCTTGCGCAATGCTTGCTCACAGTGGGCGTAGCGCCTTTATATAATATAGGCAGTCGATTGATGGTAGGAAATTCAACTGGAAGATCCTAATCAATCCTTCTTCTGCAGCGAGCGTCTAAGTTTGAATTGCCTTATGGGGCACGGATACTGCTACACCATGAAGATACGACAATACCCCATTCGCATACTACTCGGCCTGGGGTGCTGAAGAATCCCGTAAGTTCACATTGAACGGCAATTCAAGATGCTAGTACTATGTACTACGCCGGTGGTTCGAAACGATGGGACGAGGAATTATGTGGGACGCAGTCGGCGCCGCAGTTCACTCGACCGAACATAAGCCATGTAGTACATGCGCATTGAATGGACTATGTGCGCGATACAGTGTATAGAACATGACATCGATTCCGAGCTTCATGCATCATCAACTACGCGCTCGACATTCCTTTGGGATGTACAAGTTCTACATAGCTGCCTGGACCCACAAACAAAATCACGCCCAGCGTCATTGGCTTCAGTCCCCATACGCCCGTTGTGCACCAGAAGCTAGACGTGCGCCGCCACATACATAGACGTGTACTCGCGCTCTCGACCTTGAGCTTGAACAGACAGGTTACTGACGGAGGAGAAATGCCCGACCTCGTGAATGAAGAGGCCGGGCTCTGAAGCAATCACCTGCTCGATAAGCTGGGTCTAAAAACGAAACGAGGCTGCTCTTAAGCTTGCTCATAGATAGTGTAGTAAGTTGTAACTGAGCATGTAAGCAAAAGAACTCGTTAGCAAGCCCAAGGAACGTGTCTATAAAGCGCTTACTAGCTTCGCAGTCTGTACACAGGGCCTACTAGCAAGATGGTTGTTAGTACAACTTACGACTCCGAGCGCTTTGACCGATATGTAGATAGTGCTTGTTTGTGCCTATCGATATGTATCACTGAGCATCGAGTCGAATCGTACTTTAGCTTGCAGCAAACACTACCAATACGATGGTCCCCACCGATTTCGAGCTCCGCTCACTCTCTGATTGATTACAGTCGGTGAAAGCACTTTGCCTGTGTTAGCTTGGTGATTTTTTTAACGAACGATATGGCAGCTGGTATGTTATGTATGCACTTCAAAGGAAGAGAGAAGCGCATTATACCAAATCGAGTGTGAGAAAAGAATAGTCGTGATGCATTCCCGACAGCAACGCTGTAATAAGTGTAACAAGCGTACTTCAACTCAACCATGTCGCGCTCAAGCCGCCCGAAGCAAGGAAAAGAAAACGCTTCACCTCCATGCTAAGTTCTAACGGGCACAGCAGGCGCTACTGAAGATCGTCGAAGTAGTGCCTGTCGAACGACTCCGATGTTCACGGCACGGCCGCCATCACTCCCTCAGCGAGTCTGCGTCTCCCTTCGGCGTGCGCAGTGGTTTTGGCGGCGAAATCCCGTGTTTTGCAGCGTACCTCCCCTTAGTGCGTACCTATGTCCTAGAGAGGCAACCGCGGGCGCCACCACCACGGGAATGGCCGACGCGCCACACATTGCGCCGAAAAATTAGGTCGTTTGCAGACGCTAAGGAATGGATTAATGGGTATCTCGGGCGTAACATCCTTTGTTCTGGTTATGTACCATAGTGATGCAATAAATTGCGCAACTGGAGGAGGCTATAATTTAAATCGAGAGAGAAAGTGTGAGTGGGAATCGGGAGGGAGTGCATCGTGAGAGCTGGAATGCTCGGGCTGTGACAGCTCGGGGAGTAGGGATAGATTTGATGCAATTGGAGAGTACGTGAGTACATACGGTGTGGGAGACTGGAGGTTGTCAAATTTGTGTGAAGCGAAAGAGGCTGCGAAATTGGATCATGATATATTGTGAGGAGCTTGTCGAACTACCTCCAACTGAAGGGGAGGGATGTCGACGAGGCGGAGGCAAAGCCACATGTACACAGATGTACACGTCCGGAGCATAGAGATAAACTTGTGCTATAATATGTCATGTAGGCTAGTGCAAGCTAATTAGCGCGCACAATCATCATAACAATGACGGATAAATTCGACATTTTCGGGAGTATCCCGCCGCGGGGCGCATCCCCGAGGAATGGACTTCCGAAACGGGCGCATGGAAGATGTCGATGAACGAAAAAAAAAATTGAGGTGGTGTGGTCGGACGAGGTGTGGGCTTGTCAGAATTTGATTTTCTCTGACCATCATGGGGACAAGGACACGCTTTGAGTGCGGATCCCAGAGGTGGAGTGTGTCCAGATTATTGGAAAATGGATACACAGCCTTGGGAGCAGCCGTAGCCAAGGGCTGGCTCGGTCGTCGCCTTGTCTTGTCCTTGTCCAAAAGTCGGGAATCGGGTTGGTCAGTGAATAGCGCCAGGGACCGAGCGCAGAAGCGGG
Source organism: Cylindrobasidium torrendii FP15055 ss-10 (assembly GCA_000934385.1). Lineage (NCBI taxonomy): Eukaryota > Fungi > Basidiomycota > Agaricomycetes > Agaricales > Physalacriaceae > Cylindrobasidium > Cylindrobasidium torrendii. The sequence continues at coordinate 48,433 of KN880504.1, read as the reverse complement.
CGGAAGCGGAACACTCCGGTTGCTCGATGGGGATTCCCCATAATGAAAAAATGAGGATCGGCCACGTTGATCAAAAGTTATGACGCAGCACAAAGCAATTGGCGTCGGCCCTGTCAGATCGCAGAGAGGAACGTGAGAAACAAGACTTAGACAGCCGCTGAGAACAATGGATTGAGTTATGTATGGTGAAGGATTGACAGTCAAATGCGGGGGTCCAGACGCAAAGCTAAGTAAGTGGCCATAGTGGTTCGGACGCGTAGGTTCCGACAAGTAGAAAAGTCATGTGTATTGTCGGTAGCGCGCCTGCTTACACGACCTGTTACCTGTGTTCCCTGGCGACTGACTCGCGCTAGGTGTGCATACGAATCCCGCGGGCCCAGCGCCGACTCTAGCGCGTTTCGCCGCGCGGTAGGGGAAGATCCAAGCGCGAAAAAGCCCATTATTCTCTCTTGCCATCGATGGCCGATATACAAAAATATTGACGTTTGAGAACAATAGCTCTTTGCAAGGACCTTTGCGGATCCCTTTGGGGTCAACGAGCGGGCTGTTGCTGCTTCTATACGTGTACAACGGATTGACATGGCGACAGGCGCTTGGTGTCGGGCTCATCTTTGCAAAATAATAATTCTTGTGAAAAAATACAAAATGATAAAGCAGACTCGGCCATGATAACAGAGGCTGCTGACCTGACTGACTGTGTAAAGCGCCGAGAACTCAGAGAGAGAAAAGGAAGATGACTACCCTTGCAACCGGGCCCGTTATTTTGGATTCACTATTCTCGAAACACCATAACCGGGTTCAGGACAGATCGGATCTCGATCACCCCGGGTGCCTCTCTTTTACTACCGCCCATGAGGCGGACAAATATAAAACGACCGCAAGAAATGAGGCCAGGTCGACACTGCCCTTGCCCCCACCATCTCCAGTAATCAACATGGACTCTGCATACTCTTCGTTCTTCGCATCGGGCTTCATGTCCTCAGGCTACGAGGAGCAGCTCAAGAGTTTTATCAGCTTTGACGCCAACGAGGCACCCCTTCCACCGTGCGTACTGCTGCGCGCCTCGCGCTTTTTTGCTGATGAGGTATCTGCAGAGCTCGTCCAGAGTCACGTTCCTGCCTTCCTGCTGCACCGGCCCTCGCGCCAGCACCCAAGCTCTCATCACACTCCGTCTCCAGGACGCCATCCACAGTTTCCACGAACTACAGACGGGTCAAGCGTTCCGACGCGCTCGCACGTCTCGAGGGAAAAGCTTCAAAGCAGCCGTCGCTGGCGTACGACTTTATGGAGCTGGACGACGACGATGAGGACGAGGGGGATGACGAGATGTCGTCCACCTCCTCCACCTCCTCCTCTACCTCCTCCGTGTTCTCGTCGGACGACGACAGCGAGTCGTTCATCGAACTCCCGCCACGATCAACCCGCGGCCACGGCCACTCCGCATCCTCACCCATATCACCCCCGCCGTCCTTCTTCTCTTCGGAGTCGCGGATACGGTCCATCTCGTCCCGCACCAAACACTCATCCGTCTCGTCCCGCGGGCCCCTCACGTCGTTCATCGACCTCAAGGATGAGGATTCTATCCGATGGCGCAGCTTTATTGAGATCTCCATCTCATAGAATGATGTTCGTCTACCTACCTGCCTTTCCTCGTCCTCGTCCTCTTCATCCACTCATCATCTTCGCTTTCCCTGTTTGCTATTACCCTGTTTTTGTAATATCTCCCCTTTCTCTCCTTTTTTCGCTCGTTTCTCATAATTATTATATTCGAGGATCCCTTCCCCTCTCCCCCATCCATACCTCCTTCGCTCCTTGACTAGCATGAGCTCGAGCGTCCTGTACACATCCCCCCGGAGTCCTGTAGTAGTAATTCACGCTATTAATTCCTCCTTCACGACTCTTTTCACTCCGCATATACACGGACACAAATTCATTACGCACGCATTTGTACAGTATATGAGGTCGTCCATCGCCGGTTTGGAAATCGGTCAAGGTACCGATCGTCGGATCCGCGGCTCGACATCCGGGCGTCACATTGCGTGACAATGCAACAGAATCGATGGAGAATAGCTATTTGTGGGCTCTAATAAATACGGAAGATATACCAAAGTCTATATCACGTTTTTACATGTCAATCACACAGACTTGCTGCCAATCCATCAGAGACCGCATCATCACTGCCATCCAATGCCCTGTTCTCAGTGGCACCCTCCAAATCCAGCGCCGAATTACCCGATCCCGCTGCATCTCTCTGCTGCTTTTACTCCAACAAAGCAGCGCGTAGGTGCAGGCGCCGATTCTCCTCACTCCCTCGCCCATTTCACCAGTTTTGAACTGACTCCGGAGCCCTGCGCATGTGTGCAATGCCAAAATAGTTAAAGGTCAAGATGACTGCAATTGATGCAGCTCGATTGACGCAACCTGAGAAGTAACAGGCATGCGAGCGGAGCCGCCGCCGTCGGTCTCGCTGTCAATATTACTATCCACGTGTGGCGTTGGCAAGAGGTTTGGGTTCAAAGCGATGTTGGTACTTTTCCTACGTTTCCCGTTGTATAGAAAGCTATTCGGGGCTACTACGGGAATATTTGATGGTGTAAGAGAATAAAAGAATGGATAGTGGGTGGCGGCCTTAATGCCACATCCATTTAGACTGTGATGATACCGACTCATGCTAAAGCACGATAACAACACCTTTGAGTCTCGGCTCACCTTTGAGGAGCGGATAATCATCATTCTGTCGCTGTAGAACACATTTTTGCCGGCACAAAATTGTGTCTGCATGATCATCTCTTGATATCGTCTGTGGGAGAGCTTAAGAGGATGATATTTGGCTAGAAGTAGGTATATTTAGTGTCTAGATATCATCTTTTCTACCAGACGTAGGCAAGAGGCGGTGCCCGTGGATATTGGCAAGAAGCTTCGTGCACTCTACCCTACTAATCTCGCCTGCCTAGCGGCATATTGGCACCCAAGTGGCCGACTTACCATCTCTCAGATAATTTATTTGCAATTCCTGAGTTACAGGGATAGGCATCAGGCCTATCCATACATTCGAGCCCAAGGAAGCAGCCATGATCGATTCACTCACACGGGTTTGGTACCCTACACCTTTTGGGAGGGCCTCATACTCCGAAATTGCAAACATTTTCTAATTCTGAACACTTTTCCCCCTAGCGACTTGGGCTGGATCGGCCCCGTTCGCGACATTAGTAGGGTGTTATCTATGCGCCATTGCTCATTGCCTTTATCTGTCACATCAGGCTCTCGGACACCGGGTCGGTCCTCCGAAATGAAATGCCGGCGGCGCCATCAATCCGCTCGGCAAATTCCGCTTGCGGGGAGCTGGACGACCTCACAGTATATACTTACACGCATCGACTTCCTACGTACCCTTCCTCCATATACCTCGAATGAACTTGAGATTCAACGTCAACTTCGATTCCTTTGCTTGATATTGGATAGTGTTTGTGTCTTGTTTGAGGTCCCCGTTTCTCAGCTGAGCGTCGTCTGACCTTCCCTGAGTCCCAAGCACAAGCTGGCCTTACTGCTACCAGTGGTACCCACCCACAGTGTACATGGGTGTTCCAAAGCCGCTTTGAAGACCGGTGCGCACGCGGGTGTCTATCCTACTGGGCATCGGTCCAGAAATCTCCCTCCAACAGCCAGCGATTACCTGCAGCCACTGAGCACTGATACGTAGTACTTCGGCGAAACGACGCACCGAGCTCTCAACCTTACGTAAAGAAGAATTCACGCGCACGAAGAAGCTATCAACGTATATCAACAATCGAGTACACTTACTCGTGCGAACTCGTGCATGGAGTGACAGCGCGTATGCATATGTATGGTATCATCATCATTATGGCTACATCGGTGTTGGGCGGGGGAACCGGGCTTGTGCGTGCGTGACCCACTGGCTGCTTGTGCATTGTATAATACGACCCACTGGCTGCTTGTGCATACGACCCACTGGCAGGCTTGCAAAGGGTCCCCTTCCCGTGGCGTCGCCAGACTACGATGCGCATTGGCTGGCGGTGGTAATATAATGCACTGGGAATATAATGCACTTGTATTGTGTAGGGATAGGATCCAAAGCTGGGCATCCCAAAACTCAATTATCCGCAGGCCTCGTTCCAACCTCGTTCATTCATTATGTATGCACAGTCTGATTCATTATGATTAACTTATGTATAATTATACTTGCGTAGACCACGCCCCCGGCCTCCCCTCTACTGTATCCCAGTATGGTCATGTTCGTGCTCTGTTACAGTATAATCGATGGATTGTGTCCCCTTGATTCGCTGTTTCACGGTTGAACTGTAGTCTGTAGTCTTTGGGTGGGGGTGGGTGGGGTAGGTGTGGATGGGGGTGACCCCTCGTTGCTTGCGATTATGTCAATGTCAATGTGGGTGAGGTCCTGCACGCAAGGCGATTTCTTCAATTCTGGAAAGCCTACTGTACTCTGGCAAGTGCAAGGTCCTTCGTACGCCCGCCTAGTACCCACCCACTCACCCATCCATACATTGAACGACCAGCGCCCCCAGCGTCCGGATTCCACGTCGACTCGTACGCTCAGGCCCTCTCAGGACCTCTCACGCTCTGTCTTCTGCACAGGCAGGTCTTCTGTCAGTAAACCCGCCCGTAACCCCGAACGCACAGGACGCATCCGGATATGGTCATGTTCGAGCCCAGACCGCGTCTACTGATGCCGGGGCCCGCGCTGCAATACAGTTCCTTCGTGCCTATATCTTAATGAAATCATGAACGTGCGATAAGGATAGGATAAGACGGCGGTGGTGGTGTGGTTCGTGAGAGGCGAGTGGTGAGATATAAGTAAGAGAGGCGGGGTGGTTCGAGTTCGTGAGTACGGGTATCCGGGTGTCTGAGTGGTGAGAGAGGCGAGTGGCGGAAGGGAATGTCAATGTGAGGTCTCGGATCCGTGTTCATATCCAGCAGCAGTACTAAGTATCTCTACGCGTACCCAGCCGCGTACCAAGGTTAGTGTTGAATTTTGATGAGAACTACTAACTAGCTATCCGCTGTGCCAGTGGTATATCCGCCTCCCGCCCCGCCGGGTGTTGCATTGAACGTTCGGTCTCGGCGGGGGAACGGAATTGAAATTTGCAAGAACTTCGTGTTTTCCTCCTCTCTTCCCAAGCCTACACATACCACTTCGAAACCTTTAACCTATCAATGCTTTTCATTTTGAGCCTGAGGACGATCATGAAGGGTGCCCTTACTCTGTAATCTTACTATAACTCAACAGCAGTGGACAATGAATAATATACTTACTGAATGAATGTCGATCCAAGGCCTTGGCGTGTTTTTCTTCCGCAAATTTGTGCACTGGAGGTCGCGGGTCGGCGGCTACCGTAGCATGCATGTAGCGTACCAACGACGTACCAAGGCCGTTGTAGCGTACCAAGACTTAGACCACTTACTGGATCACCATGCATATCACTGGATCACTGGAGATAGTACCAAGACCACCGAATACTGAGTAGTCAGGTTTGCGCGGGTCTCGGTCGCTCGGGGAGGAACGAAGGATAGAACGGAAGACTCGCAAGCATTGTAATAGTGAAAGTAGTAATACTAATTGCACTGCACAGAGAACGCGTGTCCACCAACCGTCCATTATTTGTCACTGGATTCACGGCGATCGTCGCTCAAAATGGAATGGAATGATCATTCGTGAGTCAACAATGGAAATCTGGATTTGCATCTGCATTCCCTTTTTCATAGACTCCGCGATCACCAATGCTACGCTCCGTGCCGAACACTGAACACACTGCTTGCGCGACAGTCTTCCTCGGACCTCGATACAGTAAGTAAGTATCAGGTAAGCATGTATCTCCAGCACATTTCGATATCGATATCGCTTTGTCGGGATTCAGGTCATCAGTGCGCTTGATGTCGATGATGACGCAGGCGGTGGAGTTCGTAGTAGACTGTAGCGTTCTGACAGACGGCAACCAAGCTGCTCGGCCCTCTGACATGGACGCCTCCTTCATCCCATAGCCAGCGTCTCTCTCGTACAGTAGCCTCTCTCTCTCGCGCGCACACCAGCACCTCTATCTCTCACCTCCACCTCTTTGAAGTCTGGAGTCGACGTTCGCTTGCGTTGAATCAGGCCATCTCGGCGAACGCCGAAGGCATGGCAACGAAATGGAGTCCTGCCAAAAAGTCCGATTGGAAATAATTATGAGGATGGAGGATTCGCCATGGGAGCCTGCGCTCGCAACGTAGCTCCACTGCAGATACACCACCACCACAGCTGTAAATTGTAATTATAGTGTCTACTCTGTTGACACTGACAGGATTTCCACACTTCAGGGGGGAAGGGTGGGAGTCTGGGAGACGCTGATAGGTATGAGTATACAGCTAGCGAGCTCCGAGCTCCGAGCACTACTTATAAGAAGGAGCCGTCGTGGCTCCACATTTCATTTTTTTCCTTGCCTCCCCCCTTCTTCCCTGCATCTCTGCCTCACTCCGTCTCGTCTATCCACTCCTCACTTGCATTCGACCCTCTGTCGGATTTCGGATTTTGGGCTGTTTGAAGTGATTATTTCGACGACACCACCACCAGCGACAGTTATCTCCTGCCACTTCCACTACCACCACCGCAGCAACCACCACGCTGGATCCCACCACCACCACGACGTCGCACACTCCCACCACAATGGTCTTCCTGGACTCCGCGTACTCGTCCTCTTTCTCGTCCGGCCTGCAAGCCACGGGCACGAATTCCTTGCCATTCCGCGCCGCGAATGCCAGCGTGACGTCCAATGCCAATGCCAGTTCATTCACGACGGATGCTCCGCCCAAACAGTACGTTCTTCTGTCTTACTTATGCAAGCTTGCGCCGTGCTTGTACAAGTTGTGACGCAGCAGCTTACCTTTTCGTCCATAGGCCCCGCCCCCAGTCTCTCAGCGCCGCCGCCCCTCCTACTTCGGCGCGCCCTCAGGCAGAAGATCGCGCCGGTTTAAATCGTCACAGCTGGGTTGCGCAGAAGTGAACGCAGGAATTATTTCGTCGAGCGGAGGGTTCTGATGGGCGGGTCCCAGATGAATCTCCTGCTCAATCTCAATTCCTCGATATTGGTAGCTGTTCCATTCCTCGACGCTTCGTTCCATTCCTCGACGCTTCGTTCCATTCCTCGACGCTGCGTTCCATTCTTCAATCCCTCCGTCTTCGATATTCCATTCCCACTATGTATGTATATCCCTAATCATTGGATACTGAGTGGGTTGTGACATCCGTGTTCACTCCATTCCCCTCTTGATATCCGCATGTACTGTACATACCGCGTACTTATGTTCACTTAATCATGTTCGTCCGCCGAGCGCACCGTACCACTTACAAGTTGTAACCCGTATCTCGTTTCGTTTCATTGTATCATTCAACTAGTATGAGCAGCCATTGGTTCTGCAATTCCCATCCCAGCTTTTCGAGTTTTCCCACCCAGAGATGCCATGGTCTGTGAGCCTATGCTTTAAGGTAGCTGTGAGCTTTTATTAGTATGTCAAGACGCATTCTTCGTGAGTGAACTTATACCCTATAAGCGAAACGGATTAGACCCGAAGAGCGACATATCCTCTGGCGAGCGCGGTGTCACCGTAGCCAAAGAGAGAGAGGATGGGGAGAGGGAGGGAAGGACGAAGTTTGGTTGGACAGAGAAACGAAACGGAATGTAGAGATAGCAGAAACACTAGAGATGGATTGCAGCGTGTGGAAAAGGAAAGAGCACAAACTTAGCAAGTTACAGTATTCAGAGCATTGCACGCTACGAGCTAAAAGCTGGTAACGGAGACGGATTCTTGATTCGTGGGGACCTCGTAGACATGTACGGCTGGACATTGGCTGGATGATGGGACGTCCGACGCGTGAAAGCACGATCGCAAGGTCACGTGTTGCTTTATTTCGGTCTTCCGTTTTGCCTTCATCTAGTCGACTTGTACCCTATCCTCTACCTAATTATCTGCCCACCACATCCTATCACATGCCAAAAGAAAAGAAAACAATCCCAGGTGGTTGACTTTTTACTGTTTCAACTTGATTGTGTTTTCGAAGGTCTATGTCTCCTGCTATGTTCTCTACGTTGCCGTCTCCATATCCGTCAGAAGCAGAAAGGGAATTCTACTACTCTGGAATCTCACCCTCTCCTCTGCGTCTCGTCTACCGCACAAGCGCCTCCGCACGCCCGTTCTTCCCCGAGGTGCAGCGACGCCTGGAGTACGCGGGTGGTACGCGCGTTGGAGGAGGCGCGGGTGGGGTGGACGTCCACCGATCTCGTCCGACGACGGAGACGAGGACGAGAACAGAGAAGAACCAAGGGTGGTTCTGTGGATCGGCGCTCGGCCCGGAATCCTCTCCGCCTCCTCCGCCTCGCTCGTCGCCTCCGACATCCTCGGCATCCTGCGCGAAGCAGGCGTGGAGGATGTGGACGTCGAGTTCCGCGAGTCCTTGTTTCGACGGTTGGGAGGAGGGCGGGGCTGATGAAGACGGTGTCTGAGCTGAATCCGACAAAGGCCGTTCGGAGTCCGTCGACAACTGCGCTTGGAATGGGCATTGCGCCTGTCGACAAGCCAGACAGGGAGGGGACGATAGGACTGTACTTTGAAGTTGGAGGCAGGTTGATGGGGTTAACCTGTCGCCATGTCCTTCTCGACGACGAAGAGGAGGCAGGCAAGGATGTCCAAATTCTCGGAACGGCCGCGTTCGAGAGGCTGCTCGAGTCTATCCGTCTTTCCATCAAAAAAACCAGATTATGGTCAAATTTCGACAGAGGACTATCTCCCGGACGAAGGAAACACTACACGCAGGCGATGAGGACGACGTGTCTGATGCAAAGAAACACCTAAAGAAGTCGTACAAGCTGCTGGAAGAGTCCAACGAGGCCATAGATGCCCTCGAGATTTTCTACGCCGCTGTCGAGAAAGACTGGACGTCTCCCGAGAATCGCGTAATCGGGAACATACACTATGCCCCGCCCATTTTGCGTGCACCGGTGGGTTCATGAGGGACTGGGCTGCTATTAAGCTAGACACGTCCAAGTTTGACAAGGCGTTCAAGGGATCGTTTGTCGATCTTGGTGCGTTTCTCTCTAGACTCTGGGCACTTTCAATCCATTCCATCCTAACGCCCGAACGAACGCAGGCGCAGAATTCTCTCCAGTCGACCTCACCCTCAAGCTCGGCCCCAAACCCCGATTTCACATACCCACCGGACGGTCTTTGAACTTCCCCTCCGCCGAATCGTCCCCTCCTCTTCCTCCTCCGCTCCGTTCATCGTACTGAAAAATGGCTCCGCAAGCGGACTCACCTTCGGCCGCTCATCCTCTCTCACCTCCTTCGTCCGCGATCCGCAGACCGGCGCCGCGGTCACGCTCTGGCCTGTCTTCAACGATCTGCCAGTACGTGGAGGCAACCGTGACTGCCCCGCCTTTGCCGCTCCAGGCGACTCTGGCACCGCCGTCGTCGATGCGCAGGGGCGTGTCCTCGGCATGCTCGTTGGTAGCGCCGCTTCTGATGAAGAGAACGTGGATGTGAGCTATGTGCTCCCCATGGAAAGCGTGTGGGAGGACGTGAGGAGGGTGTTTCCGGATGCGACGCTGTGTTAAAGGTCCCAGTTTGCCCAGGGGCTATCTCTATATTAAATTTTTCGTTTTCGATCTTGCCTGGCACCCCTATCGTCTCTTGCATGCAAGAGTAAGGTAAAATGCGATGATTTACTATGCTATGGTATTACTATCTTATGCTATCAAGGTTTACTTTACGTTGCACATAAATAATACTGAGCGTTCAGCGTTGACTGTTTATTTGACTTATCCTATTCCCCATAAATTGGAATTGTTCGCTGCGTTTGTGAAGTATTGTGTTCTTCGGCGGAGCCAGAAGATCCCAACGCTCTCACGGCCACCGAGACCACACAAACGTCTATTTTACACCCTGGGCATCACAAGAGCTGAAAAGATGCGGCGGCGCTGCCATTCCTGACTCAGCTTTCCTTTTTCGTGATATCGCCGCTCGCGCCATTGTTGCGTCCACAGTCCGTGGGCAGCCTCGTGTCCAGGGTCAGCTCGGTGAGACAAAGGGACACAAACAAACCTAAGCCACTTACAACCCTAGCACTTCACGCCTCGTGGGCCGTTTCCGGGTCCGCGATCTCAAGTATAAAGGGTTCGTGGCTGGCCAGTGGGTTCAGTCACTTTCTCTTCCCTCCTCACCACCACAACCCACCGACACAGCCACGATCACCACGACCAACGTCGTCGTTCTCACAGGGCAGTCTCTCTTATCTGCATAGATGCTGATGGTTAACAGTTCATCTGCTCGACACGAGTTCCGTGAGTCGACGGCTTACCTTTGTGGTGGTCGTTAAACGTGTTCGGTGTCTGAGTCACCCGCATCGTTGAGGTTTCCCTTCAGGATCCAATTTCTCGGTCAAGTCGTGAAACCCTGAGAGCCGGACGGATTCGACCTCATCGTCAAGTTGCCTTTGTTTCTCAAGACTCTGCACACTGTAAGGCATTTGAGTTGAGTTACATGCTCGAGAGTCGACGAGATTCGGATTGAATGACATTCTACTGGGTGGGTGGGAGCCTGGAGGCACGGTGCGTCTGTTGTTCTCGATGTTATTTGCTGTTGCTGACAAACCTAGTATGCTCGATATAAGTCGACTAAGTCTGATGAGCGCGGTCCTTCACCGGTCACCTCTCCTGAGTCTTCCCTCCTCATCCCCACAACCCACGATCACCACGTCCAACGTCGTCGTCGCCGTTGACACCCCACAGGACAGTCTCTCTGTCCCAACACATTCTCACAGTCAACAGCCCATCAACTCGACACGGACCTCGTCGACAACTCAATTTTGCGGAGGTCGTCGACGCCGCAAAACGTGTTCGGATTCTGAGTCGCCCGCATCGTTGAGGTTTCCCTTCAGGATCCAACTCCCGGTTCAGATAAGTCACAAACCCTGAGAGCACGATTGGACTCGACTTCATCGTTGAGCCGCCTCTGTTTTTTGAGACCTGTTCCGACGTCCGTGAGGCATTGAGCTGTTGAGTCATCCATTTCTCGACAACGATTTAGATTGAGGAGCCTCTACTGGGCGCCGGGTGGGAGGGATGGTGCGTTAATTGTTTTCGATGTTATCAACTTTTACTAACCAACCTAGTAGGCTCGATGTAAGGCAACTGAGTCTGAGCAACGCGATCTGAGACGCACGACCCGCTGGCCCAAGCATGACGGACGACTGATTTCTCCATGAGCTTCTTCCCAACTTCCCTCTGGCACTGAACATCCTTGACTCGCGATCCTAGTTCATCACCAACTTACTTGAAGTGCCGACACGTGTGGACCAATACTGTGACTGGGGCCAGATGTTACTAGAGGCGTACTAAGCATCTAAGTTCAGATTCGCCTGAGCTATCGAATAATAAGCAAGTTCTAAGTGCGGACCAATGAATTTGAGCTTCGTTCTATCCTCTGCGCACTCTGCACATCATTCATTCTTGAAAACGCTTATTCCGCCAGAAGATGCGAAGATCTTTAAGCTGAAGAACTCCAAACTGCGACAAGAAATCACTCCAATGAGTCGAAGATCCACTTCAAGCATGGTGAAGGAAATGCCAGGTGCGTCCCGGTCAACGACTTCCAGGGAGTCGTCGCGTTGCCTTGCCGTGACGCCCGGGCTTAGGTCGTCCAGCCACAATGGGCTCGACAACTGACCAAACACGCGTTATAATAACTATCCTCGACCACAGTGGGCTTGCCGTAACTCACCCGTGTGCCAAGTAAGGACCACTCACTGAGAAAGAAAGGGGAAAAACGCACATTGTCCTCAGGTTGAGATAAGAATGAACTTGAAAACAGTATAACCCCCGATCGTGAGTGATAATGTTGATTATTATTTATGGGTTGTCTGCCTGGAAAGATGGTCATGCCATGTGAGTAGCTTTCTTGTGTCGTTGCGTCGTCGGGCTTGTTTACCACTAGTCTAGTGGCCAATGCCTCGAATAATTCCCAAACCTCTCAACATCAACGGCAAGGCTGGCAGCCTCGACAAAATATCATGGCCAAGAGATGGCCCCAGTCGTGTGCCGACACGGTTTCACAAACACAAGAAAAAATTTGTTTGTAGCCAGATGGTAGACGCATACGAGGGGAAGTGTGATTCAACATGGGAGTAGCTTCGTCGGCTTTTAGTACCGTCGAGCTGACTTCTCATCAGTTTAATGCTCGACGTGCAAACCCGGCGACGAACTGCTTTCAACGCCGAAGACCTCAACGAAACACAATCATGCTGACTTACATAAAAGACTGGCAAGCCGTATGGCACCGACAAAAAAATTCAGACCGTGGAAAATGAGCACTTTGATGGCGAGACATGCCACCAGCTCGAGCACATTTCTCAAGCATGACGAGACAGCTGGCCGCGTTTTCCAAAGTTAATCAGCTGTCTGAGAAAGATACAAGGCAATTCAGACGGAGAGAGGGGAATACAAGGTGCGTCTCGGGAAGCGGAGTCGTCGTGCTGCCTTGTCGTGGCGACCGGGCTTAAGGTCTTCGAACCCATTGCGGCTGATTGACTGACTAAATGCACGTTGGACTGTCCTCGACAAAGGTGCGTCCATCTCACGCTGAACGCTTTTGGCAGGCTGAATCAAACTTACTAATATGCACTTGTTATCCCTTAGTATCGTAGTCCAATGGGAGTGCTGCTGCAATCATTCAACGCCCGTTCAATTCCACAAATCCGCGCATTCGTCGCCGTATTACTCGTGCCCGCACAGAGAGCCCAGCACGAAAATGCCCACCCAAAAACATAGCGAGGGACGCAGAAATGGTGCATTGAGATTCAGCCCGCGGGGGTGAGCAGTTCGGGCTTGGGTAAACTCGACCTCAAAACCTCGAGGTGATGAGCGTATGCTGGTTTGGCGAAAGTCGCTCATGCTGGTTTGTTGGGAGTAGCTCGTGCTTGATGTCGCCGGAACCGAGAGCAGCAATACCAGGACTGTTTAGCGTCCTGAACATCGCCCCGCCTTCTCTGAAGCATTCCGCACGCATAACCTAGAGCGATGGTCCCGGAGTTCGAGTGACTAGTGCGCGCGTAGTAGTAAGCGACACAACTCTTGCTGGGGGTGGGCCTGAAAAGGATTTTCGCGGTGGCGGCGGAAATCCCCACCGACTTGCGAACGATGACCATCACACCACGTCCAAAGGGTCGCGCCTTGAGATCTTGAGAACTAGTGTGGGCTGCGGCTTTGCGAATACCGAGCGGGGTTGTGTAAACACCGGCTTCAGTACGTGGGCCATGCGTCTTTGCCGAGCAGGCCCTCGAGGTAGAAAACCACGATTCGACAAGCTATCCTAGGTTTAACCTTCAAGACTGAACCGAGAATGTCATCACAAACGCTTTGCTAAAGAGCGAAAGAACGTACGACTAGCAGCGCACTTCCGGATGCACAACGGGATTGTTGCTGCCAATATATACATTTGCATTGCCAGGCTGAAGAGATCCCATCAGCAGACATTTGGCAGAAAATGGAGGATAGCGCACCCTACGTCTCTGCTGGAGGGCAGGGCTTTCTGCGAACCGGCCAACACCTCCTCTTCCTCGATTCAATTCAAAGGTCAAGGCGGTCAACCCGAAAGCGCGCGCGACTGGAATATGAATGGGAATATGTAGACGATTTGCCAGCGTAGACATGTTGAAGGATGCACTGGCTCTTCGAGGCCTCGATTTTCCACAGGCAAAGTTCTCGGGAGATTCAGCAGCGAGGTATTCCTGCAGCAGCGGAGGCGGGCAGTCGGAGAAGCAGGATACGCCGGAGTGTAGGCGGGACGCAGAGCTGAGAACACATTGTGAAGCGTTGGTTGAGTGGTCTATTGGACAGCGCGTCCAGAGCGTATGCGTTCTACCATGAAGGGTTCGATAGCTTGACTGGTGGAAGAGACGAAGCAAAGAGGCCGCCGATCGCACGCCTCGGTCCTTCCCAGTGATGCCAGTGATTGGCGCATCATCCACGAGACTGCGAAGTGACCTCTTCGTGTATCCGGTCCCTCTCTCCCATAACCACGTCCCGGGTTTAGAAACGCCATCGACTCGTGGACGATCCTTCCCGTTACAGTTAACCTGCATGCAAAGCTGAGTTGGGCTCGATGACGCGCCGAGGGGATGAGATCCACAAACGTCTTCAATGCTACCAGCCCACCACCCACAATTTGCGTCGTGGAGTAGCCTATACCATGACCGAAGAGTCCCCAGTGTAGAGGAATCTGGAGGTTGAGGCGCTTGTAGGGGACGAGAAGATTACATAATACAGTTTCTGGGTCTCGAAAACCTCGTGTTTTCTCGGTGTTTTTGTCAGTGTATTTGCTGCGTGAAAACAAGCGGTGTTCCGTGGTGTGAAGGGTAAATGAGAAGGCCCATGTCGTATCTAATTTCCGCAGCAGTATCCATTAGTCTCGTTCCCATCCGCCTCTGAGAGTCTTTCTCAAGTCACACTTTCCACGCCACGCACGAAACACGTGCTGATGGCGATCTCGGACTTCCCCGAGTGATCAGTGATGGCGAGAAAGTGCCACAAAGTGCGATTGAGAAACTGTTAGAGCGAGCTTGTGAGTTGATCGAGATCCATTGGATGCCCCCGGTGAAAACGCTGCAGTCGCAATTGCATCCGGTTCGAATGGTTCACACTCGTGGGAAGGTGCAGGTGGTGAAGCTGAAGAATGGGACGTCCGACGTCGGCGAGTTCGGGTATAGAGGCCGCGTCTTTCCGTTTCCCTACGCGTGAAACCACAACTCGTGACGGACACAGCAACGCCACTGTGAACATTTCCTGAAGTGCGAAATCCGCCTGCTCAGTGGCTTCCTAGGCTACATTTCGGGTCCCTGATACCATTATACATTAGTTCAAAGGCTTGGGGAGTTCAGAAAGTGCTTTTTCAAGTACTCTACAGCCGGAGCACCGAGAACTTGGGGAGATGTATGTATAAGAGCAGTATGACAACTTGTATCTTTTTCATTACTTATACACACTTACTAGGCTGTTCACACAATACGGTGTCCATCACAGAGCACGAAGTTCCCTCAAGATGCTGGGATATGTCACGTGATCGTCTCGCTCGCATCGACTTATTTGGGACCCCCCGGGGTCCCAAATAGACATTGCCTCTCAACACGTGCAACTCTTGTCTGTTCCTGATCTGTTCAAGCCAGGAACAGCGGAAAGTGTGGCAGCACGCGAGCAGCACGCTAATGGCATATGAGCTGCCTAAAGGACAGTGCGTGTTCACTGCGGGAAGTACTATACATCGCCGAGAAGCGTTGCAGTGTGCACACTGGCCCTATAAGTACAGTCGACAATTGCAATGTCCTGTTGATTGGGCATACCATGGAACTCTCTACCAGTCGCATAAAGTCTCCCCGCTCTCCTGACACCGCTACACCAGTGTTGGTTGAAGCAGGCTTTCCACAACCCACTGTTCACATCAAGCCCGGTACCGCTTCCATCAACACCAGACCCACGTGCACCGATTCCCTATCGTACTGGGAACCACCGTCATCCCTCCTCGGGTGTTTGCTTTACAACACACTATGCCTCATCGCGTTTGGATATCCCACCATGGATAAAATCAGACAGATCTTGTACGACTCTGCCGAAAAGCATTGGGAAGAGGCTGTAAGCCAAATGTACATCCGTCTAGGCAATATCATCATGGTCGTACGTCCCCATGCCTGAACGCGTTCACTTGTCATACAGTATTGTGCTAAAATCATGTCTCCTTCAGGCGGGTTTACTTCTCGCCACAGCGGCAGCGTTCATCACCACGCCACCGCCAGATAAATCTCTGTTCGATTACAATCAAAGAGGCCCGTACATATGCATCATGGGATCCTTCGGTCTGAACGCCGGGGGCATCACTGTTGGATCCTGCGCGTTGCTCGTCCTCGCAAGACTACAACGCCAAAGCATGTTAGATGTATGTATAATGTTTTTCTCCTACATCCATGCCAAAATCGAGTATATGTTAAGTACTCACCCAACTTCTCGTTTCTTTCCAGACCTTTTGTGCAGATAGGTTGCGCATCTTTTGCACACTCGTCATGCTCGCGTATCCCGCTATCGCCGTGGCCGTAGCCGCACTCCTGCTCGCGTTCGGTAAGCCGTCCAGATTTTACACACATATCTTGACTCGGGTACTCGACAGGGTTGCTTAGCGCTGTATGGTGCGCCGAAGACGTTGGCATGCAGGGCGCTGGTATCATTGCCTTGGTACTACCTTGTACAATGGCTGCTATATTTTCTGTCGTCTACTGCACCAGGGCAAAGGGTGTTCAGACGGATACCAGCACGGAAGGGAAGAATGAAGCCTTACCTGTGTGAACTTCACGCGCACGTCGCCGCCCTCATCAGAGCATCTTTATGTACCCCTTATAAAATATGGACCCCATATTTAGCCATAAACTCATCTAATCAAAGCAAAGTAAAAATGTGGAGAAACTGTGAAGTACAGAGGATAGGAGGGGAAGACGCACGATGGGAAGGAATACAGGCAATTACACCCGGGCCATTGGTAAGGCAATGGCTCTCGCTTTATCGTACAAAACACCTGGCGCGAGGAGATGACAGGAAATGGGATGCAGAAAACACGAAAACGAAGCGGGAACATCTTCTGCTCTAGACTCGCATCATGGGTGCAACTTCGTCGTCGTTGCCTGTCGTCCATCAGCTGGGAGACTGGAGAGTGGAAGTAGAGGCAGAAAAACACCCAACTCGGTCATCGTCTGCGTCTTGCTCACAGGGCACTCGGCCGCGTATCGTTTGAGTTGCACAGCCTGCTCGGGCCTCAGCTTCAGTGTCAAGCCAGGATTTCAGAAGGCCGCTGCACGCGTTGCATTCCAGCGTTTGTGCGCTCTTCATCGCTGGGATCCTGTGCCGTTGCCTGGGCGTCGAGAATCTTGACAGCCACTCTGCGCTTGCGCCCCAGATTTCAGAACGACGGTTTACATGCCTACGGTTCAGCGAGCAGTGTGGGAAAGAGTGAGCTCTCGGAGGGTCGACCTTGAAGGCGTACTATGTCGGCAGCTGACACTGGGCCGATAGCTCACATCAAGGACAGTCTCCCGAACAGTTGATAATTCTCGAGGAAGGGCGCCAAGCAGAGCTGAGAGCGGACCCTATGCGCACTGGACATGGACGTGTGAAAGCACAATTGTGACGTCACGCGTCACTTAGCTTATTTTGATCAGGACCCCTGATAATCCCGCCTAAGGTATGATGCAGTTTGGTCCAAAAATGGAGCAAATTTTGGGCTAAGGTATGATACAAAAGTCCGAAAATCACCCAATTAGGGTACCAATGTCTGATCCTTGCAAGGTCCAAATTTGCGGCCGCTCTGGGATGTCCGATACAAAAAGTCCAAAAAGCGATATGGTGTAATGGTTAAGGTGTTCAATGAAAATACTTGTTTTTGGTTGCTCGGGGAACGGAGATGCATTGCTTTAAAACTCAAGAAATACATAGCTTCTCCTTAGACACACATTGAGGCAAATGTTTGGATTTCTTATGTTTTTTGACTTTGGTTGTACATGATTGTAATGTTGGAATGTACAAGAGTGAAGTGCTCAGCGCAGCAGATTGGGTACGGTGCCGACAATCGCGCCGCCTTGAACTTGGCTCCACCACACCCTGAAAGATATGTCCATGATGGACATTGAGAACCAGCAAAGTAGCGCGCTGTCGTAGGATTTTTTTTGCAATTATTGGTGATTCTTCAGGACTTTTAGAGGTTTGATACAGTGGTGGTCCGAATCTGGGGCTTGCGCCTGAAGGTTCGATACAAAAGTCCGAAAATCACCCAATTAGGAAGGACCCTGACGGTCCGAAAACCGCCTGATCCTGTATCATACCTTTGGCGGAATTATCAGGGGTCCTTTTTGATCTTTCGTCCTTTCTCAGCTCACGATTCATCGACTTGCATCAGCTTGCATCCTACTCATCGCTCTAAACAACTTCAGAACACCCATTCAAAGGAAAGAGGCTATCGATACCAGTTACCCCATACCGTCTCTTGTGTCTCCGCCTCACACCTCAATCGGGGAGCATAACCACTACCAGATAGACGCCAGGCCTGTTGGCTGATACTGATGGCAGGGAGAGGACTGTGGCTGAAATTGATGGGAGCCTTCCTTGCTGCACCTCAGTCAAAGCCGAAATCGAAGTCGACAACGCCGGCTTATCGTTCGAGAGCTTCCGACAGGCCCGACATACTTACGAATGAGTATTGGGTAGCCTTGGAAAAGCGAGTATTATAAGAGTACTAGTAGGTAGGTAGTGGATAGCGAAAGTACAACAACATGTCGAGAATGTAAGTAGTCCGTAATCGAGTGTAACGTCCGTGAATTTAGAGAGAAGCGCCGGCGCTGAATTAATAGCACAACAACAAAGGGAAAGCAGAAGTAAAAGTTCGTGTCCGTTAGTATGTGTCCATGTCCATGGTCCGTTCATTGTGCGTAAGTGTCCATTCTAATCGCGGCAGTCTGTCCTGAATCATCTACTTTCGCGGATGCAGCTTCGCGATCCAGCTACGCCTCTTCGGCGAAGCGGACGTGGATGGAGACGGAATGCGCGGTGCCCTACACGATAATCAATCAGTAATAGTATTCGACGTTCGACATGGATATTCAGACGCACTTTTGGAGTGGGGGAGGCGCCTCGGTTGTATACGAGTCCGGTCGAGACATCCCGCCAGGCCTAGTAGTGCCATAGTACGCATCCACGGTGTACGCATCGGACGATGTGTGCATCGATGGAGGAGCGTGCATCGATGGGGGAGCGCGCATGGACGGGGACGTCGACGCTGGGCTGTGGATAGGCTGCAGCCCCGAGGCGAAGAAGGCAGAGTATGCGGAATCCATTGGGACCATCGTGTGTGTTTTTTTGGGGGCGTGAAAGTAGAGATTAGAGCGGAGAGTAGAGGGTAAAATCGAGAGTAGAGAACGCGAGGGAAGGGCGCGTGTCTTTTTCCTGGGGGCAAGCGCCGTGTGTGTGCGAGGACGAACAAAAAAACAGACTCAGAAACACACCTTTATATATACCCTCCCTCACACGACGCACTCCAACGCACACACGCAGCGGGAACGACGTAACGGCTGTGGATCCACACCAGATGGGCAGGATATACACGCCCTCTCCTCCCATTGACGCGATTGGATAGTACTCGATTCCAGAATGCGCATCCCCCTTGCACGCGAGATGTGCATTGCGGAAAGTGACGAAGCGCGTTACCAGGGGAATCCGCACTCCTCGCGTGCACGCGCGCGTAAGGCCCAAGGAACAATTGGAGTCTCCACCCTTTCCATCATACATTCCTCTTTCCGGTAATCATTACGTATGCAGCCAAATGACGCTTTTAGAGCACCTCGCTTTTTTCCGGGTTTTCTGTACACAACCTCAACAAGGCGAGCAGGCACATGGCTTGATGGTCTAGTAGTATGATTCCTGCTTCGGGCTTCAAAACCCCCTCCTTCATGGAGGAAGCATTGCAGGAGGTCCCGGGTTCAATTCCCGGTCAAGCCCCTCCCAATCGAGACTGCTTTTTTGTTGATTGCTCGGCTCGACCACCAAACCTTGAGCTGAGAGCTCTGTCGAGGCTTGATGAAAAACTCAAGGCTTATGCTAATAACTCCCCCACCCATGCAACATACAAAACCTTCCGAAATTGAACTTTTGACGACTTTGACATGAGACCACTATTTCCAATACAACATAATGTACAACATTTACTTTTCCCTTACCAATAGCATATACAACATTACGTGTAACTCTCCCTGCACACAGTAGAACTTACAACCGTCGAGGACGTCTGTTCAACACATCAGCACCACTCTTTCAACATCATACCCCAGATCCAGGATCCAGAATCCTCACAAGCGAAAGGAAAAACTCACTCCGTATTCACACTCGGCGGCGTCCCCCACCCCGCATTCACATCCACATCCCCCAGCTTCCTCCTCTTCAAATTCCTCAAAATAGCCGAAGAAGCATCCGCGCCAGCACTTTTCGTCGGCGTCCCAAACCGCATCTGTGCGCGGAGAATAGCGGGAGGCGTTCTTCGTGTTGCTTCTCGACTTGGACTTGGATTCTTGGGATCTGTCGCTGTGCCAGCAGGGGGAGGAGGCCCTCGACGCGCGGGTGTCATTGTTTTCTTGAAGGGCGGTAGGCTCGCGCAGGGTGGGTGTCGGGGAGAGAGCGGAGGGGGCGGGAGCAGGGGGAGGGAGGAGCGGCGGGCTGTGGATGCGTCAGGACCATCAAGAAGACAAGAGTAGTGAAGGAGAGTAAGGAGCAATTGAGGACAGAACGCAAAGAAGCCAGAGCACAAAGGACAGCAAAGAGAGAAGCCAAAACGAGAACCAGACCGGAGAAAAGACGCACGCAAACGCATCCGCGTCGAACGCCCAGGCGGAGACCCCAACTGCGACACCGTCAAATCACCAGCCGTCCAAAACTCTGCATCGCTGTCCCTCGACACGTCGCCTTCATCTGAATCCCGACGTCGAAGTGGACGTCTGACACGAGTAGAATCCCTAGCCAAGGTTTCCGCACGGAAAAACGCGACACGCGTCGGTGAGGGCGCCGTCTGCTCCAAAACCCAGTCAACACATGTCCATACTTAAACGCTATGCACGTGAAAACGCTAGCATGAAAACGGAGACCGGCGCACCTGAGAGTCTGGGCATCCACCGGAACCCTCAGCCCGTAGCTCCGCCTTTTCCAACATCTCCAAGCGCATCTCGAGCGCGGAAATGCGCATTTCAAACTTTGTGCGCCATGCTTCGTAGTCCGCGGTACTGCTCATCTCGCCATTGCGATTGAAATTGAAACTTGGAGACGGAGAGAGAGAGGGCGGAATCGCTTTTGTTCTGATATCGGCCTCGTCCATGATGATAATGATAATGATGGTGATGGTGGGGTAGTGATAGGCGAACGTGACCGTGTCACGCCGGGAATAGTAATGCATATATGCGTGGCAAATAGAGTACAACAACACGGACATAAAGTACAGATAGTAGAGAAACCCACTGTGCGGTATAGTGGAGCCTGAACCCACCAGACAAACCCCGAAAAGACCAAAAAAATAATCAAGACATCATAAAACTCGACGTCTGAACCCCCTTAAAATCTACCAGACGTACGCCTCGCGCCTCGCGCGCTTCTATCCAAATGTTGAGAGATGTAATGAGGCTCGTACTAGTTACATACCGAGCGATGCACCTCTGCTTCACGTCCATCCCCTTCCTGCCACGCACAGTTAGTACCATACTCGCCCAAATACACAAAATACGAACACATACCATCATAGTACTAGTATCTGGCTCCTCGTTCTCGCCTCCTCGACTCAAAGGAGAGTGCAACCGTACCGGAGACGCCAGCTTGCGCTTCTTCAACACCGCCTAACACCAATTCAAACCCAATGAGCTCGAGTTCCACGACGTTGAAAGACATATGAACAAACCGGACTAGGAGAAGCAGACCCAGACCCAAGATACTCCCCAACAGGCTTCCTCCGCGGGGGCGTCCTAGGACACTGCACCACTGCACTACTCCTCACTGGCAAAAACGCCATCGACTCAACGCCTCGGGGACTTGTGGCAATATTGATTCCTGCCGGCTGGAAACGCATCGACTTCACTGCCTTAGGACTCGGAGACGCCGTGCGGAAAGTTAAACACTGCTTGACTCCAGCACGCCGCGGGGGCGTCGACATCGGCGTTGTCGAACCAAGCATGGGCGTGGAAATGGATTGGAAGAACTTCACAGGCGAGACTAGTAGAGCGGTGGGAGACGACGCTGGCGAGGGACTCCGGATACTGAAAGTCACGCTCGTCTCTGCGCCTTGCTGTAGATGCTATCAGAACGATCCTCCTAGTAGGTGGAATTGAACAACTCACCAAGAAGCCTTCGGTATCGTCCTTTCCCGCCCGTGCCATCGCCAATTCCGCCTTGAGCTCCCTCACCTCTTTCTCCAACGCCCGTATCCTCTGGGACGATGGCGCCGGACTGCGAGACCGCCAGCGCTGCATAGTTGGCAGATGACAGTAGCTTACACAAAGCAAATAACTCGCGTGGCAGATGGTGTGCGAAAACTAGACATGTGTGATAGTGATAGTTGTAGGGGCGGGGAATACAAATCGAAAATAGATACAGTCGAACAAATCAAATAGAAATACACATGAAGCCTCCTACAAACCACCGGTGTCGCTCTTGCAGCGCGTCTATCCCACTGGATCAGACCAAACAGTAGGGAGTAGAAGGCGTGGGGACGTACAAGAGGCTGGAACGCAGACTCTCGCGTGGGACAAGGACTCACGATGAATGGACGCATCAAAAACGCCTCCCTCGGCACTGGAGTTGGTTCGCTCTACAACGCAGCCTTCAGCCATACACCGCCGACAGCGAGATAAAGCACATACCACAGTAAGTCGCAGGAGAGGTGGGCAGTCATACGACGCCTTACGCTTCAAACCGACGGTCGCGGTATCATTCTGGAACGGATTCTCCCTGAACATCATGTCGTCGTCTTCGTCGAGGCGGCCTTTGGGTGCAGGCGTGGAAGGACAAGACCGATCGTCGTCCGCATCGTAGTTCAAGTTCGTCTCGACTGGAGCAGCAACCTCAGCCTTGAAACACTCGAAATCGTACTCGAGCACAGCGATTTCGCCTTCAAGCTGTCGGCGTGCGTGGGTTTCTTTGATGAGGAGGCGTTCTAGAACATGGACGCGCCGTTCGAGGGAGGATTCTGGGGAGCGGGGGGTTGGGCTCTGGTAATACCATTAGCATTCGGCGCTTTGGCAGTAGTAAGCAGGGAATGGATCATAAATATCGACAAGGGCGGGGAGAAGGAAACGCACTTCGCTGGAAGAAGAACCGCGACTGAGCGTCTGCCCGTCCTCATCCTCGCTCGCCTCCTCGTCCGATGCGTCTAAGAGCACCTCTTGGTCAGTGTACAGCTCGGTGTCGGCTTCCAGGGAAAGCTTCGCTAGGCGAGACGTCGTTTCTGTCGGGGGCTTTGCATATCGCGGGCGTTTCTGGAAGCGGACGGCGGACATCGTTTGGGGGGTGGCGCGCGTAAGGTCAAAGGAAGGAAAAAGCGGTGGTAGATAAAGAGAAAGAGAGAGAAACGCACGTGTAACTTGGACAAACGCGGGAAAGTCACAGTGTGGTAGCAGTACGTACGTCACCATACAATTATGGGACACGCACTTGAAAGTTGAGTCGGATTGACAAAGCCGGGCCATGCCGAGAGTGATCGATCTCGACCAAGGTCACGAGACCAAGTGCTTTGTTCTTCGGCGACGGGCGTTCGCCCAAAACACGGGTTCAATAATGTTGTTCCAGATACGCTAAATAATACAAACGGATCCATATTCCCTATCAATGATGGGCGAGGATCCTATAAATTCCCCTGCACGTTCCTCTATCCTCGCCCTACAACCCCGGTGCATCCCTACCCGCCAAAAACATCCTATCCACAATCTCATCCTTCTCCGTCCTCTTATACGTCTCAATCGTCTCCCCATAATCCGAAATATCATACACCCTAAACCTCCGATCGAACCCAATCTTGCCATACCCCGAATACGACCCCCCACCGCCAAAGCAAAGCCACACACCCTTCACGCGTCTGCAGTTCTCCGTCAAATGGCAATGGCCGTTCGCGATGACTTTGACTTCTGTTTCCTTCTTGGCTGCGTTGTGTTCGCTCTTCACGGCCTTGAGAATAGCCTTCTCAAAGAAGCCGTCGCTCTCCTTGGACGAACCCTGCCCCTTGTCTTCCTTCAACCCGACGACGAGGTCTGCCCCCGTCTGTGGGTCCTTGTCCGCCTTTGCATACGACTCTGGAAGCGGGATATGGAAGAACATGAGCGCGTTGGGTTTCACCAGGTGCGCAGGGTCAGGCGTAAGTTGTCCAAATTGCCGTGAGTCGACGGCGTCGGTGTCGTCTGAATCCCAAGCATCACCCAAGTCTTTGCCGGAATCTGGTAGGAAAGGCCGGGATATGGGGCTGATGGCGCCTTTGATAACTGTTAGCCTGTATTTACCCAATGCCAGTCTGACTTGACGTACCTGACTCCTTGAGGAACCAATCAATCTGGTTTTGACGAAGATAGTCGTAGGACGTAGGCATGAATGCGCCCCAGAAGTTGTATATCCCCTTCGCATAGTCGCCAGAGTCCAGGAAATACAACGTAAGAAGATGGGTCTTCGACCTATCCAGCAACGTCAGACAATGAGCAGGACAGCAAGTCGAAGACTTACGCATCGGCACTGTACACCTTGTGGAGGTAATTCCCCACACCATGAATATCCTGAGGCCCACGCAAAACGAGATTATACGGCAGCCCCTTCATCAACTCCATCTGTCCCGCTCTAGAAAGCCCAACCTCGCTATCATGGTTCCCAAAAACCGCCGCCCAAGGCGTCTTGCGCTCCATCGCAGCCCTCGCAAACTTCGCCAAAACACTCTTGGGATCCCAGCTGGTGCTCTGGCCATTGAGCTGGTCACCGGTAAAGACGACGAGGTCGGGCTTCTCCTCGTCCATGACATGTCCGAGAAGGGTGTTGGTAAGGTTGTCTGCATGGTCGCAGGGCCAGTCGACGTCGCGGCAGTGCCCAAGGGAGACAGAGTAATGCAGGTCTGCGACCTGTAGGATCTTGAATTTGCCTTCATGGGAGAAATGAAGGTCGGGCGCCTTGGGAGGAAGCTTGACGCCGCGTCGGAAGGTTATGAAGGTATCTTGAGTTGCTCCATTCGATATTAGGGTCGGTGGTTGGAGCTTCTCGAATCCATACCAAGGGATGTCGTCTCCAAAGTGTACGTCTATTTCAGTAACGATATTCTTGCGTTCGTCTGCCGACATTTGCGCAGCCGTCTTTCCAAGTTGATACCAAAGGAATAGAGGCTCTGCGCCACGCACGCCTGCCCGTGCTGATAGCTCCGCCTTCTTCCAGAATCCATCTCCACTGGGTGATTGGTCTTTCGGTAGGAGAACAAGGTCTGTGACAAGATTGACGTCCTGGCGACGCGTCCGGCGATAGTAAATGTTCTATTTGTAGATGAGAATAAGCGTCACAACAGCAGCAAGCGACGCACCAGGAATCCAGTGAGGTACCCAGCCTCGAGATTCACATTGCGGTCGACTCTGACCCAATTGCCCTTGATGGCATCCTGTTCTGGCGTCGTATCTGGCTTGCATATATCTGGCGCATAAGCGGGGTCGATGAGGCATCTGGTGAGTGTTATTTCGGATAGGCCAGTGTCGTGGGGTAGGAGAGGAGCCCAGACATCTAGTGGTAGGCTCGCATAGTCCACGCTCTCGTCTGTTGCAGATGTATCCCACCAGTCTGTGCCGGTGGATCCGCTCCCTTCGTTGGATGATGCGGCGCTACTCGATAATGAAACGGAGTCCCAGGATTGCCATCCCATGCGCTGGGTGATGCCGGGTCCTACTGTCGGTTGGTAAAGAATGAAGACGTAGGTGAGCATCAGGGAGAAGCATATGACGGCTGTAATGGGCGCGCATAGTGTCCTGAGCGATCTGAGGAAGCGGAAGAATGTGTAATTCGCCATTGCGGCCGTTGGTGAAGCCAATAGCCACGAAAGAGGGAGAGGGCACGGTACTGGTGGTGGTGAATGGTTGAGTGGAGAGCAAGGTTGTCCAATG
Source organism: Cylindrobasidium torrendii FP15055 ss-10 (assembly GCA_000934385.1). Taxonomy (NCBI): domain Eukaryota; kingdom Fungi; phylum Basidiomycota; class Agaricomycetes; order Agaricales; family Physalacriaceae; genus Cylindrobasidium; species Cylindrobasidium torrendii. The sequence continues at coordinate 22,701 of KN880504.1, read as the reverse complement.
CACGTGTAGGGGATCGGCGCATTGGGGTCCTTGACCCAGAACGCCCATCTGGATCTCGACCGTTCATCTTTAATTGCCTGCTGCTATGTCGGGCGACACGACGCTCATGATGGAGCATGCCTTTGCGCGGGTGCCGTATGAGGACTTTCGGCGTGGATTCCGGACAGGTCAGAAGCACGTCGAGCGCGAGTTCCTCGAGATGAAGAAGATATTGGCATCCTCCAGCCTGTCGGATCCGCAACTACTGGACGCCTTGATTGCCAAGGCCCGAGGACTAGAAGAGAAGATGGCTGCATTGCCCACAACAAGTACGCTTTCCGCGCTACGAGCAAGGCTGGAACACATTCATTGCGGCAAGCACACGGACACCCAGCTACAACGATGGCTGGTGGACTGGAGCTTACGTGCAGGGAAAGGACAGACCGCAGAGCAGCTCGCCGCCTCTATTCCGGAACTCGTCGACGTCCCGCTCTTCACCACTATATCTGCTATCTGCACCTCCTTGCGATCCCACGACTGCGCCCCTGCCCTTGCATGGGCCAAACGAAACCGTATGCCAGACCTGGAGTTCGAACTGCGACTGCAGCAATTCGTTGAACTGTGTCGTGTCGCGGACAGAGATGGGGCCATCGAATACTCTCGCAAATGGCTCAGCTCGTCCTTCGACAAACACGGTGCGGAGATCAAACAAGCTATGGGTCTCCTCATTTATCCTCCAACACTTCCCATCACTCTTCCTGTGTCCTACAAGCGCCTCTATAATCCCAACCGCTGGGACCGTCTACAAGAACTCTTCCGCCATGCTGCATACGACATGTACAGTCTACCCCACGAACCGATATTGTGGATGGCGATGTATGGCGGGCTGGTAGCACTGAAGCATCCTGCAGGTGTCGAGCGAAACCCAGATTGTCCTGTCTGTGCTGTACCAGGAAACCCGTTGACGACGCTTGTCGACCTCGTCCCTTCGGCGCATCACCCAAACTCAGTCATTGTGTGCAGGCTGACTGGAAAGATCACCAACGAGCCGATGGCGTTTCCCAACTCGAAGTGTGTTTATGGGAGAGAGGGACTGGAGGCGATGGCGTTTGGGACGCAGAGGTTAATTTTCGGCGTCCATGTACCAGAGGGGTATGTGCGTTGTCCCAGGACTGGGGAGACATGTGCGTTCGAAGATCTTAAGAAAGTGTTTATCAGCTAGGTAGAATGTATTTCATGGATGGATGTATAAATTGTATTATTGTAACATTAGTATCCGCTTGTCCAACGTCTGCATCATTGACTTAACGCTGAACAAAGACATGAGTTCGCGCCTGATGCGCCATCAACTTTCTCCGATCACGGCTTGGAACATTCGGGAAGGACCGAGCCGTTCGATCCTTGCTTCGTCACTTCCATCAGTCAAGCCAAGTCAGCCATCGAATCTGCCAGAAACCGCTTGAACCGCCATGATAGAACGCGCATGCTCCCGACGCGCGTCGAGTGGATTACTCACTTACCGGTGGAAAGTATATAAGGAACCGTAACAAACGCCTTCCATTCTCATCAGCTTTAACTCTTCACATCACTCAAACAACAACACTTCAACAATGTTCTCTGCCTACTCTCGTCCTGCTTACACTCCTGCGAGCTACGGATACCCTGCTCCTCCGACTGCCCGCGAGAAATACCTTGCCGCCCTCGCCCAGGCTCAGGCTGCAGAGCAGGAATACCTCGCTGCTGAAGCTCTCGAGCGCGAAGAACAAGCAATCCGCTTGCGCCTGGCGGAAATCGAGGCTTCGAAGCGCCAGCGCCTCCCTCAACACTTCTACGCCGGCCAATCGTCCATTCCCACATATAGTCCAGCCGCGCGCCCTCCGGTTGACCGTCTTGAACTCCTTCGCCTTCAAATCGAGGAAGAGGAGCGCCAGCGGGCTGCCCTTCGCGCTCAGGAAGCTCTTCAGCAGGAGCGTAGGGTATGCAACTCTCCGCTTTCTACGAAACCTTTGCTTACGGGAACTCTTCAGGCTGCAATGTCCTGGCAGCAACAACCTTATTGCGCTCCCATGAGTGCTGCGCCAATTGTACGTTCTTTTTGGTTTCTGCCAAGTGCTTGTGCTAACGCCCCTCGTCAGTCTCAGCCCCAGGACACCTTGTCGTCTGTCGAATCCTACCTTAAGGGCCTACTTGGCGAAGATGTATGCGTGTCCCGTCGCCGCGCAGAGGTTCCTGCTCCTGCTCCCAAGCCCGTGCATGCAACCAAGCCCGTCACTCAACGAACGACGCCCACCACTAACACCCAAGCCGCGGCCCTTGAATCTTACCTCAAGAACATCCTCGGGGATGGTGTCACGGTCACGGTTCGCCAACCAGAGGAGACTTCCAATGGTTCTACTGCTACCGCTAAGCCTGCTGCTGCCCCATCCAAGCCCGCACCAGCACCAGCGGCAAAGGCTCCCAAGGCTTTCCCGCGACAGGTGTGTATATTTCGTGTGTTGCCTACTCTCACACTAATCCCTTATTCTCAGGATCCTATTTCCGTCATGCGTGCTCAGCTTGCAGAGCGCTTCAGTAACGAGAAGGCAGGCGATGTCAAGGACGCCATCCAATCCATCTTCTCTGCTCTCGGTCCCGACAGTGTTTCCAAGCCCAAGCCATCGCCTGCATCCACCAAACCAGCACAGGCAACTCCCGCCAAGAAGTCGCCCGTTAGCTCAAGGTCAAGCTCACCCAAGCCCGAACCGTCTCCCGCTGAATCTCGTCGCTCCATCTCCGCCATTTCTGCATCCCTTGCCAAGCTCACGGCTGACTTCTCCATGCCAACCTCTGTGGACTTTGTGGATGGCGCCAATAAATTGGCGTATACGCCGACAAACGCGCCCATTCGTGTCTATGAACAGGCTTTGACTGCTCTCCTCACCCAGTTGGATGGTATCGACAGCTTTGGAGATGACGAGCTGAGGAAGGAGCGCAAGGCTGTTGTTGAGAGGGTCGAGGAGCGGCTGGATGCGCTGGAGAAGGAGGTTGAGGGGCGCTGGAAGGCATCTGCACCGGCGATCGTTCCTCAGGAAGAGACCACCACTGTCCAGGATGCCCCCGAGCCTGTTGTTGCCGACGTTGCGGAGGGAACTGCTGTCGTTGTCGACGCCCCTGCTGCCAACGAATCGACCGTCACTGAAGACAGCGCTGCTCTTGCTAGCCCAGTCGAGGAGCCTGTGCAGGAGGATGTCGCACCGTATGATGTCGACGACTCGGTAGTGGTTCCATCCCCGCAAGACGAGGCAGTCAACGATATCACTGTACCCAGTGTCGCCGACCTTCAGGACACTCACCCTACGGAGGTCGAAGTCAGTCTTCCAGCCATCGACGAGCCTCAAACCTCTCCCATTTCTCATCCAGCCACCCCACTTTCGCCCACTCGCACGACCATTGAGGATGTAGAGGATGATGCGGACGTGCATAGTGACTGGTCTGAAGTTGAGGCGTGATTTGGAGTCTGGACCTTGGGACTTGGGACCTTTGTAAATTATTCATCTATCTAGCACATCGCATTAATTAGCACCATTCTGTACTTATAGGCAAATGCACATTCACTCTGTTAACTCAACAGTAAACGCGCGATTGAGATGTGGTTTTTTACCTGGGCAGTGACCAGAGGCAAGCCTGCACTATGTAGTGCCATGATCTTGCTTCTTATCCTCAACCGTCACGCTGATTGTTTTGCCAGCGGTATTACAGCGACAACGGAGCTGGGAAGCCTTTCAGGACAACAGTCCATCCTCTAGAGGATTTGTTCGCAGAGGCGGACAAAACCCAACACTTCCAATTCTCTTTAACTTCATCTTTCTCGTCCTCTCTCAATGGTACACTAAGTTCATCCCTTCCGACGCAATCGAAGCCAAGAATATCTTTGTCTCCTGGAGAATGAAAAGCTTGCCTTTCCCCGCCCATGCAAAGTTGGCACTACTCGCGCCTGTGAAGAACTTGCCGACCAGCTTGCCTTTGGGATTCCAGACGTGGACGCCATCGCCGCAACCGCCGTACACATAACCGTTGTTGTCGACGTTCAAGCCATCGGATGCGCCGGTGTCTGCGTAGGCAAAGACACGACGGTTCACGAAGAATAGGTCGTCGGTGACATCGTATGCGTATACAGTGGCGGGCAGTGTCTGGTTATTCGGGAAAAGGCCTCCATAAAGGCCTGTATCCGCACTGAAAGTGAGGATAACGAATCAGTGTGCTAGCACCGAGAGAGGAGGGAAAGGACGCACATGTATGCGATCTTGTAATCAGGTGAGAACGCCAGACCATTGGGCTTGCTCAGCTGGTCGGCGACGACGCGAACGCTGCCTGTGGACGGGTCGAAGGCATACACCTGGTTTGGCAAACCCGGCGCGGGCTTGAAGTTCTGATAAAACCCATAGGGCACGTCTGCGAAGAAGATGTTGCCGCTTGGGTGGTGGATCTTCGCGTCATTCAACGAATTGAACTGGCGTCCATAAAAGTTGTCGAGGATGACAGTAGCGTTGTACGGCTCCTGCGGGTTGACCAAGGCAATGTTGGCAGGAAGGCCTCCCCGGCCTTGGTTCATGACGAGGATGTTGCCGAAGTATGGGCCCGTAGCGCCGTTGGTCATTTGCACGAAGTCGGGAAGGGGGACATTGGGATGGGAGACGTTCACGTCTTGTGGTGTGCCGCCCATCGCTGCCTCGACATCCTTTACAGAGATCTTTGCAATCTGGTTATTGTTGTTGAGGTCACTACGACCAAGACGGCCTCCAGCATTCGAGGAGAACCATATTTCGTCTGTTTCTGGGACCCATACAGGTGCTTCGTGAGCGAAGGCAAAGGAGGGGTCAGAGGAGACTTCGTGGATCCATGGGTCATCGCCAAGGATGTCGTAGAATTCTGCGTCGAAGACTATTGGAGGGAGAACCATGTCAGTCTCATGACAATGTGCTCGGACACCGACGCGTACCTTGGAAGAATGGAGCGCTTGTATTGGTAGGGTCCCACAGCACCGACTGATCCGCCCGGAAGGACGCGTTGCCGCCGTTGGGAGCGAGGACGTTGAAGCTTTTGGGGTCGATGATCTGGAAAATAGGCTTTGTGTTAACTTCAATGTTGAGTATCAGCGCCTTCAACACTCACTGCCACTTGAGGGTTATCCTCGTAGCTACGCGCCTCGGAGGCCGCACGGGGCATTGCAGACTCGGGGAGTGCATATCCAAATGCACTCAATGAGGCTACGACAGAACCTACAGAGAACTTCACCATGATGGGCAGAGGTGAGCAACGCGCGGTCCAGTTTTCCAACACATCCGCATTTTATAGCCACTCGTCATGGAGGAACATAGAGTGACATTCCGGCGGAATATATCTCCAGACTCGGATGATGACGAAAGATCCGCTAACTTCCACCGGGCCAATCTGGGTTATGTAAGTGATGGCGAGGCCTATCATATTTTGAACCTCAGACTCTAGAAAAGACTTCGGAAACGGTGTGAATCCGTGTTGTATGTCAAGACTCAATGATAAAACAATGCAGAAGTTGCTGTTAAACAGGAGAAAAAGACAAGGGCTTGACCGGGAATTGAACCCGGGACCTCCTCCAGACGGTTTAACCCTAAGAAGGAATCATACTACTAGACCATCAAGCCACGAAAGTGATCGGCAAGTAGCGTTTACAATCTGATAGCTTATCTTATCTCTGACCCAGTCGATCAATCTGCATTTCGGATCCGTTGCTCAATCATTTTTCTTCATTACTGTCATGGCCGAAATTCACGACCAGTTCGACACCATCCTTATCCTCGATTTTGGCTCGCAGGTGGAAAACCGTCGAACATTTCGTTTCCTCTGGCTAATATCACATCGGATTAGTACAGCCATCTCATCACACGGCGCTGTCGCGAACACAATGTCTACGCAGAACTTATGCCATGTACCACCAAAATGAGCGAAGTCGGCTTCAAGCCAAAAGGTGCGCTACAGTCCGATATATCTGGGTCGCCTCTCATCGTTTCTAGGCATCATTCTCTCTGGCTCACCTTATTCTGTATACGACAAGGACGCCCCCCGTGTCGATCCCGCTGTATTTGAGCAGGGCGTCCCTATTCTCGGCATATGCTACGGCCTACAAGAAATGATCTCCTCGATGGGCGGCACCGTCTCGAAAGCTGCGCATCGCGAATACGGCTTCGCAAAGCTCAACATCTCCAAGCCAAGCCCGCTGTTCGACGGCCTGGGTGATGAACTCGACGTCTGGATGAGTCACACAGACCAGGTGCACGGCCTGCCTGAGGGATTCCATGTTATTGCTAGCACGTCCACCGCTCCGTTCGCCGGCGTCTCTCACGACTCGAAGCCATGGTACGGCATCCAGTTCCACCCCGAGGTCACCCATTCCGAGCGCGGCAAGGAAGTTATTGGGCGATTCATTGTCGACATTTGCGGCTCGCACAAGTCGTGGACGATGGAGGAGTTTATTGGGAAGGAGATTGCTCGGATTCGCGCTTTGTGTGGGGACACTGGACGCGTGATTGGTGCCGTGAGCGGTGGTGTCGACTCCACTGTCGCCGCCAAACTCATGCACGAGGCTATCGGGGACCGCTTCCACGCCATTATGGTCGACAACGGTGTCCTGCGGATGGACGAGGGTGCGCAGGTACTCAAAATGCTTCGTGAGGACTTGGGCGTCAACCTCACTGTCGTCGACGCGTCGGACCTCTTCCTCGGCCGTCTGGAGGGTATCGAGGACCCGGAACAGAAGCGCAAGATCATTGGCAACACATTCATCAACGTCTTCGAGGATGAGGCGCATAAGCTTGAGAAGGACGGGAAGGTTGAGTGGTTGTTACAGGGCACACTGTACCCCGATGTCATTGAGAGCATATCCTTCAAGGGCCCCTCTGCGACCATCAAGACACATCATAACGTTGGAGGCCTGCTTGCAGACATGAAGCTCAAACTTATTGAGCCTCTTCGCGAGCTCTTCAAGGACGAAGTACGGGCGCTTGGCCGTCTCCTCGGAATTCCCCACCATCTCGTACAGCGTCATCCCTTCCCTGGACCTGGTCTCGCTATTCGCATCCTTGGACCTGTTACACGCGCCCAGGTTGCGATACTCCAACACGCTGATAAAATCTACCTGGAAGAGATTCATGCTGCGGGGATCTACGACCAGATATCGCAGGCGTTCGCCGTGCTGCTTCCCGTGCGTGCTGTAGGTGTGCAGGGTGACGCGCGAACGTACGAGCAGGTGATCGCGTTACGGGCTGTACAGAGTGAAGACTTCATGACGGCAGACTGGTACGTCTTCGAGCCCAAGGTCCTGCGCAAGATCTCGAGCAGGATCACCAACGAGGTCGAGGGCATCAACCGGGTGGTGTATGATGTATCGAGCAAGCCGCCGGCGACAGTCGAGTGGTTGTAAATTATAGAATACTTAACTAACTGTTGTATAGAGTGTAGTAGGTCGCCGAGTTTGTAATGGTCTATGTTTTCGATTCTTCTTCTGTTCGCATGCAAGTCTGCCTTCCCCCGCTTGGAGCGCGCCCTGTGCCCCACACTATGTTCCACTTGAAGGGATTCGTCCTCGTGAAATAAAACGTAGGGATGCACGCTGCATATATCCATATGCGCTCAATTTGTCCATACTTAGTAGGACCAGTTGAAAGCCTATTTTGTATACCGTGGGAATACTAGGCTCTTTAACACCGTGCATACCAGGCTCTACAAGATCCGTTGAGCCAAGGTCCAGCGTTCAAGGACTTCCGGCGACATGAATAAAGTCGCCATGGAATGATTATGAAATAGATGTGGCGCGTCTCTCGACTGTGCGGTTTAGAAGAGCTTTCCGTCTGTAGCTTTACAGATGTCGAGCCTCAAATCTCTTCCACCTCGCCTCCACTGTCTGATGGCAGGATCTCTGGGCGCTTGCGCCCCCCGGATTGGCAACTTCGGATGATCTTGACTATAGAAAGAGTTCACACGTACGTATATAACAAGGCACCTGCCACTTCAAGCTCACTGAATGTAAACACTGATGCCGTCGGGAAACTTTGGGGTGAACCCTTGAAATTGTGTATATATGTGTGTATTCCTAACTACTCCCAGAGCTTGTTTCCCCGCGCGCACGTAGCTAGAGAACTCTGCATTGTCTTTCGTGTCTTTCCGCTACGCAATGTCGATCTACGCCGCCCCTCCCACCCACCGTGACTACATTTCCGATGCGACAAAGGACTCGTCTTATGGGTATCACACTGTCGACTCGTCCTACTATGCGCAAGGACGATACCAGCCCACGGACCTTTACTACGATTATGGATCCACTGCCGCCTCTGAGTTCCAGCAGAAGCCCCCTGCGAGCTTTTATCTTGAGTCTGACAATCCTTACCCTCCTCCTGCGACATACGCCCACCACTACGAGGGCAGTGATGCTGGCTGGCAGCCGACGAGTGACCTGCATGCGCCATCACCTAAACACCCTAGCCCACTGGTTAGATCCCCACACAGCCCTCCTTCTCCGTACTAAGTCCCTTCTCTGCAGATCGAGCAAGACAGCGCCGCTTATCTTCAGTGGCGTGAATACCCAACAGGGCTGCCAGCGTCAGCCGAGCCCGACATAGCCGCCGTACGTCCAAACCTTCTGTGACGGTTTCTCACACGAACTTAAAAATTCTTTTTGTAGTATAGCGCGCCTCCAGTGCCTTCGTATCCGGTTTGGGATGTGCCCGCAAGCACTATCCCACCGGTCCATCATATCGAGATCCCACTGCCCAAAGCCCCGTCGCCCCAGAAGCGTCGTCGGGATAGTAAAGCGAGTTTGCTCGACAAGGACAAAGCTGCTGTTGCAGCTACCGCATCACTGCTCGAGCGCAACAAGGTGCTGGCAGCCGAACGCAAGGCTCTTGTCGACGCACGCATCATCGTCCCGCGGGTCCCACGCAACAGCACCGTGCCGTTCGTGTCGCAGACGAGGCTGGTCAGCAGCAAGCCTGCGTTCGCGACGAGTGCGAGTGGTGCAGAATGGCATATCCAGGCAGCTATTGCGGCGGCGCAGCCAGAGGCGCCAGAGCCCGACTCGACGCTCCCTAAGGGGACAGGGAGGATAGGCAAGGCGCCGCACGTAGCCTGTCATTTCTGTCGGACGCGTAAGATTGCGTGTGGACGGCCTACGGAGGGCGGCGATGCGCCTTGCAAGTGAGTACATCTATTTTCTATTTTTTATGCGTGATTAGCTAACGAGTTCTGCCGTAGTCAATGCTCGAAGCGCGGTCTGGCGCACAAATGCGAGTACCCGCCAACGTCGAAGCGTGGGCAGCATAAACGGCCCCTCAAGAGTGCTCTGGAGGGTATGGAACTCGTGTCGGGGCCATACTGATTTTGTGGGCTGGCCAGGGTAATACTCTCATTGTTGACTGCACGATGGATAGTTTTCAGTACTTTTCTCGTTTTCGTTGTATCTCGTTGTCGATGTTAACACAAATGTTCTGAATATTCGCATGGGGTAGTGGTACGGGGACCTTTCGATTGTATAGAACTTACAGTAGCCGTTACAATTCAAGTTGTGATGTGATAATCGGATGCGCTGGACACCGTTCAGTTTGTTCTAGCCATCAAACTACCTCATACGCTAGAATTACTGTGAACATCGAAGTGTGGCACGCACAATCATCAATGGTGCCACTGCGGGAGTAGGTGGGATTCGGTGTAGATGAACCGTCTTCTTTCTCGATGGGTTAGCCGGCGGCCGCGGTTCGTCTGCCGCAGAATTTGAGCTTATTTTTAATGTCACAGCAACGCCGACATGAAGATTCAGAGAAAACGGCAATGTGGTGTGGCACTCAATTATCATAAGTTATCTATGACCTCGCAATGTTCTGCACCGCAGGCCTCTCGATGAGGGCGCTTCATTCGAGAAAGCCCCACTTAGGTCATGTTGTCAATTGGGAGGTACCATCTGAAGCTGCTGCATCCACGTTTCCACGCTGTCTTGAATTCATCCAGTTAGCTCAGTTACTCTGAAGTTAGTTAGTGACCTGGCTGTAGCCTGTCAGAGCCTAATTTGGTATTGATAGAAAGACCCAAGGCGCCCAAGGCTCATTTACTTACCTCACCCTGACGTACGCGACTAGCACATTTTGGGATGCAATTCACTGAGTTTGAGTGGTTGGGATCTTCTAACCCGCGGGAATCGCACATGAACTTCAGGTGGCGGGCCGTACATCAATCCCGCCTCCTGCCACCATGTTCGCCAGATTTTTGCGCTTTTATGCTCGCGAACGCGCCTGTTGCTCTGTGACAACGCATCCACGTGCAAATTCCAAGTGATCGGGAAGGTTGACTTCGGACCATGACGAGCACCTACAGCAACACACCGCTCGAGCCCGTCTTCTCGCACGTGAGCGAGGCGGTGCTCAGCGCAGAGCGCGCCTTTTACAAACTTCCTGGCTCGGCCATCATCGAACGCTATGTCCGCAGCTCCCACCAGAACGACCCCGGCCGCACCGTACTCGAAATCATCCTATTCCTACTAGTCGTTCGCACATTACTACAAAGTCGTACACGGGCAGATCGGAATGCGAAGAGCTTTATCGAGTTTTCGGAAAAGGTGCGTCCCTCGGGAGTCTCTCTGGCTTCGGTGTTGCTGACCAGGTGTTGTTGCAGGAAATTGACGAACTCGTGGACGAATGGACACCCGAACCACTTGCAAGGCCGCTGGATGAAGTAGAACAACACGAACTAGATGCTACGCATGTCGTTGTCGGCCCCTCTGGTCCGAAGCCGAAGCTCGCGTCGACCGGGAAGACAGCACTCAACTTGGCCAGCCAGAACTTCACCAACCTCGCGGGTAACGAAACTATCAAGGAAGAAGCTATCAAGGCGCTGCGCAAGTACGGCGTTGGCAGTTGTGGGCCAGCTGGTTTCTACGGCACCGTCGGTTCGTCTGCCCCCCTGCTTCGGCTAAGCCCGCATATTCACATTGACGCGGGTTGTGTGCAGACGTACATCTAGACCTGGAACGCGACATAGCCGAGTTCTTGGGCACCGAAGCCGCTATTCTCTACTCCCAGGGCTTTTCCACTATCACCTCGGTTATTCCTGCGTTTTGTAAGCGTGGGGACATCATCGTTGCCGACCGCGCGGTGTCGTTCCCCATTCAGAAAGGCATGCAGATTTCGCGTTCGACTATCCGCTGGTTCGACCACAATGACCTGAAGAGTCTCGAGGATGTGCTCATTCAGATAGAGAAGGATAGGAAGAAACGCCGCGGCCCGTTGACTCGTCGCTTCATCGTTACCGAGGGCATCTTTGAGAAGGATGGAAGCATGGTGGACCTTCCCAAACTTGTCAGTCCCTTTCCTCATCTAGTTGTTTGCACATTCTGATACTGGTGTAGGTTGAACTCAAGACAAAGTACAAATACCGACTCATCCTCGACGAGTCGTACTCCTTTGGCACAGTCGGACGTACGGGCCGTGGGCTTACCGAACTCTACAATGTGCCGGCCAAGAAGATTGAGATGCTCGTCGGCTCGGTGGCCATCGGTCTGTGCGCTGGAGGAGGTTTCTGTGCTGGAACCGAGTTCGTTGTCGAGCATCAGCGTATCAACGGTGCTGGATTTGTGTATTCTGCGTCGATGCCCCCGCTCCTGGCTGTCAGTGGATCCAAGGCTATCGATATCCTGAAGAATACGCCCTCGCTTCTGGAAGGACTGCATGATAATGTGCGTGCGGCCCGGGCTATCCTGGACAAGGTCGACGGGATCAACATACCGTCTCATCCTGCATCCCCGATGATCCATATCCAATTGAAGAGCCCAGGTGCATCGTCCGGTGGGGGGCTGCACCCATCTGCAGCGCTCGTCATGCCGACAAAGCCATCGAATCCGTCGTCGATTTTGCCAAGGGAGGCCAGCACATGGGACTGGGACGTGCAGAATGAAGAACTCATCCTGCAGGAGGTTGTAGAGGAGGCACTAGCGCAGGGCGTGATGATTACGAAGAGTAGGAGGGCGCGCGGGCAGGAGCTGGTTGAGGTCAGGCCGAGTCTGCGGTTGTCGATGACGGCTGGTTTGACGAAGAAGGAGACGGAGAAGGCGGTGGGTGTGGTGAAGGCTGCGTTGCAGAAGGTGTTGTCGAGGCGGAGAGTTTAGATGGGTATGGTATGTATGTTAATTAGGTTTGATATAATGCACTGGGGCTTGGATAAACTCAGTGGGACGGTGGGATTTCTGACTGGAACCATGCTCCTAGTTAGGACGTTTGAGAAGACACTGACCGCCGTTGCTCGAGACGCACTAGCAGGACGTTACTACTAAGTCTGTTACACAGCCTTTCACATTGCGCGTGTCCTGTGCGTATATGTAGTTTGCTCTTGACAGGAAGACTTTGCGCAAAGGTGTCTGAACTGGATCAGCTTGAAATACTTGTTAGTGGGCACAAAATCTGTTAATATCCAATGGTTATAAATGTGTTTTGATACAGAAGAAAGCGGTACATATTAAGATACATCCAGTGTTCCCTTGGCCCAGGTCACAGTACCTAGCGTACGGGGCCATGTTAAATAGATAAAGTGCAGGCAGAGTCTCCTCAATTTTTTATGGGGTACACGTCGATGTACTCAAGCTCAAGACCGTCTGGGCCTTCGGACGTCTTCAAGGCAATCATCAGTGAGTAAACCCACAGCCCGACATTACACAAGAATACACACCTGCAATCCGATTATCCTCTGCTCGTCAATCATATAGCCCGAATATTCGTGCTCCACTTTTCTCGTCAGTTCATAGTATGGCAAAGCCGTCCATACATCCCGTTTGAAGAGTTTCCCGCGACGGACGCGGCCGCAGCCGAGCTCAGCGTGTAGTACATCCGACTCAGGCAGTAATCGTGTAGGATGTATGTTGAAATCGTATATGCGCACGACATCGCCGTCCGGGGGCGCTGGGCAGACAACCTTCTGTCCAGATACATACCTGTTCTGGCAATCAGCACGATGTGATTTGATAGTGAGGGAAGACCGACCTCATCCAGTGGTACGTCCCAGCCATCTTGACAAACCGCGAGTTGGCCGTGCCCCACTCATGCCAAGGTATAATCCGAGGCTCGTATCCGCGCCGGCTCTCTGCCACCACTTTGAGGAAAAAGTCGTTCGGCACGAAAAGACAATGCGAAGCGTGGTTCTCGTCGGTGTCATTTTCGCGTGTGTATGTGAGTGTGAAGGTATGGATGCGCTTGTTGGGGGCAGGCGTTGGCCGTGAGGGATGTCGAGGGACGGCGGAGCAGTGTGTGATACAAGCGTCTACGCGGACGCCAGGTTTCGTTTCTGGCATGAGCAAGGAAGCAATCCATCGCGGCTCGCTCTTGCCCTCTTCTAGTCGCATGATGGAGATACAACCACCTGGTTGTGTCGAGCAGGACAGGAGGAAAGTGCGACTGTCGATAAAGCCAAAGTGAATAGCATTGTTCTCCTCGTGGGCATCGAAATCCTGGGATTGTGAGGAAAACGGTAGAAGAAGAATGGAGGGACGTACAGCAAGTTCCTCGCCATCTTTCCAGTTCCAGACTACGAGTCGGGAGCTGGTGAAGGGGTTACGGACGAATAAGACAAGGGTATCTTCCATAAGTTGTATTGTGACAAGACCCAGCATGTTCGCCCAGGTATCGTCTGGATCTATTGTGATAGGGAGTATGGGGCGCTTCGCCTTGGGATGTGGCTGATTTGTAGACAGAGTCCGAATGTGCATGGTGAGTTTGCGTGGTTGTGCAAACGAGGGCGGTCTAAACGTGTTTATTAGATCGCGTTGAAGGGGAAAAAGGGTCAACACGCACGATGCATCGTCCTCTAAATACACAATGAGATCCTGGCTGGGGTCCAAGGCAAAGTCTTTGATCATGCCATCCACATCGTCCTTGTGTTCGAGACTAGCTTTGGTGCCAACAGAAGGCAAGTTGAGGACGGTTATTTCCTTGCCCCAGACCATTTTGACGAATTGGCCGTCGATGACTTCGTATGCGCTGCACTCTCCGGGCGATGGGATACGCGATATTGGCCCCCAATCCAGTTGGGCCCATGCACGACCTCGGGCACGGAGGCGTCTTAGACGGTCAGATGTCGTCCCAGGAGCGATGCATGGGTCGTCCATGTCCTCGAAGCCGAGTTCGATGAGGTAGTTGATGGCTACAGAGCCGCGGATTATCCTGTCCAGTGTCCGACACACCTACACAATTCGCAAATGAACGTGAACGCTGGGAAAGGACGAACTCACGGCGGAGCATCGTGTCAAGGAGCGCACGTCTAGATAGAGCAAAGTCTCTGTGAGCACCTCCGGAGGGAGGAGCGTAAGTGACAGTGATGGCATAAAAGGACAATAATTATTGTCAAGTGCTCCCGCTCCGAACGGATCACAGTGATCACACCTGGTGTTTGGCGTGACTCTTACCACCATGACGACTCTTCCACACGCCGGAAACTCTGTCTGTACCCTACCGGACGATGTTCTCAGAGAGATATTTGTGAAATGTGTTCCCAGGGCTGTAGTGGATGGTTTTGAAGAGGGTGCATTTCCGCTACATTCCTCGCTCGACAAGAATTATCCACCGTGGACACTATCGCAAGTCAATCAAAACTGGCGCGCCCTGGCGCTTTCCACTCCTGAACTATGGTCAACTTGCAGCATCATGGATATCCCACGTATCCACGGCGCTTTCCAGCGCCGAATAGACCTCTACCTTCGTCGCTCAGAACCTCTTCCGGTCGACATATCAGTCCGGACTGACCTCAATTCAAACCACAACCATGTTTCAGCAGCAATTCTGGCGGCGAGCACACGTTGGCGATGCGTTCGCTTTGGCGCCGTTGAGCCGACGCAGTTCAGAGCGATGTTCCAGCAAAGACAGTTTCCCGCTCTCACTCACCTATCTGTATGCTTCTCCCAGTGTCTGATTATCCCTTCCACCACCCTTGACACGCCGGCTCTCCTGCATTTCGAGCAAAACATGCGCAGCGGAGCCAGCTACATAGAGGCGCCATGGGACCAGATTATTCGTTACAAGTCGGACAAGTACAACTTACCGCGCATTATGCAGATGCCGAAGCTTGAGGCATTATATGCCATACTAGGCGATGATGCAGACCCATGGGACGACGACGACGCTGTCGTCGGTGGCGCAACAACTTTCGCCAACCTGTCCTCCATGTATATCATGTCTGCGGCGGATAACCCGATCCTTCCTTGGTTCTTGTCTCGATTTCAGTTTCCATCGCTTGCCACACTCGCATGTATCTACCCCAACAGCCACGCTGCTCCAGACGATTATTACTTGACATACGGATATGCACGCTCTGGGTTGTTGGATGGGGTCATTGATCTCATGGAACAGACGCCTGGGATAGTGTCTCTGCATTTCTTCAGCAGCGAGTTGACATGGGGGTTGCTGGAGAAATTGCACGAAACCGGCGAGCATCCAACTGTACTCAAGAGGTTGAAAACACTGTATATCACCCCCGTATCACCACAAGAAGATTTACGTTTCGTCGCATCAACTCTTCGGAGCATGGGCGCACCTTTCGAAGAACTATCGGTGTACAAACACCTAAAGAAGGAGCAGGAGGAGGTACGAGGAGTACGCGTTAGCTATCACCAACACCTAGGATTATGGTATATTTCTTGAATGTATCAGAATGATTTATGCCTACCCATGATGTCAACTGTCCTTCTTGGAATGTAGACTCAGTCTCTCAAAGTCAGTATACTGGATTTGCGACTTTGATGCGTGGCGCAGCAAGCCGAAGTCGCAACGGATCAGAGCACGTGGTATTGCTTTTCTTGCCCTGACGCCCAAGTCCCTCCGACGCAATGCTAGGCGCTCTGCGAAGGCTATACTCAACGAAGCCCCCGGTTTTGGGCAACGTGCTGCTGGACAAGGCGCCGCTCGCCGTCCGTCTGCGCCGAATGGAGGCCAAAGACACGGAAATGTCAGACGACGGACTCAACCCAAGCCAGCTCGCGCGGTACCGGCGTTTGGTGAAGATTGGACGCATTTCCCCGGACAAGCTTACGCCAACGGCATGGCTGGAGCGCGAAAACGGGCGGCGTCAGCGAATACGCGGTGTGGTCGGCAACAAGGTGACGGGCACACCCATTTTCCTCCCCACGTCCACCTTTGGCATTATCCCAAACTACACTCCGCCCGGCGATGAATACAACCCCAACTACGCGACATTCTATGTTCCACTCAACTTCAATAAGCCGGACATACGGTCGTACCTCCAGGCCGTGTATGGTGTTCCGGTGACCTACATTCGCACGGCGGTGTACATGAATGCGGCACCTGGGAAGCGGTCGAATAGGAAGGTCATCAAGCAGTACAAGAAGGCGGTGGTTGGACTTGTGGAGCCATTTTACTTCCCGCATACGGAGGCGACGATGACCGAGGAGCAGCGCGAGGCCAAGCAGGCGCTCATCGAAGAGCACTTCCAGCGGGACGCGATGAACAAGGCACAGCGCATGGCTATGTTGGAGCAGACGATGCACAAGCAGAAAGAGACGAAGCTTAAGGACTCCATCCTCCTCACCCGCGACAAGATTATTCGCAAGATTGCTGAACGCAGGTTGGAGCGGGAGAATCTTGTCGAGAACACCGTTGGCGACTGGAAGCGCAAGCGGAAAGCGGGTGAGACGATTGATCTGGCTGCTGTGGAGGCGCCAAAGGGAGAGGTGGCAGAGGTGGAAAAGTAACGGCTTCATTAATCCCTGTCTAATTTGACTTCATTTCACACCCCTTCAAATGTGCTTTCTCTTGGTCCCCGTTGCTGCGGAATCTGTCTAAGGACACCATGCTCATGGCCAGCGTACACGAAGGATGTTGGTGTCTCCCACCACGACGCTGTCTGACATTTCATTTTGGTCAGTGTCCTAACAAATGTACGGTTGTGCACTCTGTATGGGGTCACTTCCCCGGGAGGAATGCACTAACAACCCATGAGCCTCGTCAGTGCTGGCGGCGATACTAAACCGACAATACTTTTGATGCATCAAAGTAAATTCCAATCAGCCTTTCGAGAGAAGCTCGGTAGCACCGAAATTTAGCAGGGGATATGGTGACCGTCATATATAAAGGCCAGCTGTTCCTTCCCAGTCCTCCCCCGGCAATGGTTCACCTACATCTCCTGGGCTTGGCTTTGTTTAGCGCCTCGTCTTGTTTTGCAGCCATCCCTTTTGGGAGGTGAGAGCAGGCGCTTGTTCTGTCCATTCAACCTCTAATGAATCACCCTCAGCAATCTCCAAACTTTCACTGGAACGCGTGAGTTTTCATATTCAACGTTCTGCCTCAAGTATCACTCACGTCGTCCCTCAGTTGGCGGTCCCCCACCTGCCGTTGTCATCGCTTCCAGGGACCTCAATCTGATCGCGATGAACGCAGTCGACGATATCTTACCTGAAGTAGACAACGCTTCGCTGTCGACGGCTTGGTGTTCACCAGCGTCCACTTGGCGCTGTCCCAGTCCTGCGATACACAGAAGCACGCCTGTATCTCTGCCGGAGTTGATGTAGGAGAGTGTGATGTACAGAACACACAGTGTAAGGCGGCGGGGAGGGAATGGACTACGACTCATGGAATTGGGATTCGGGGATATTAATGCGCCATCCTTAGGACTCCTACGTATAATGCGCCGGACACATCGTTATTCAGGATACTAGGAATTTGTATGAAGGAAGACCTGTCGATGTGTACCATTGCGGTACCATCTGTAAGAGAGTGGGCGGACAGCGTCGGCCGTTACGAGGGAATGCTCGGTGGTGGATATTTTAACTCTCAATGTTTTATTTTCTGATTGCATTTCGTATTACAGTTCTCCAAGCAAAGCTTCATGAATGGGATTCAAGCCTTGCGTGACGCGTGACGTGAAGAAGAATGATCACGTGCAAGAAAGATAGCATCAATACCGCCCGGCGATCTTGGCAGTGCGGCACCATTACGACTGCATTGTTGGAATAAGCAACTTACACATCTTCCAATATCTGTCAAGGTGTGAATGTCGGCGGCCTGAACGCGTCAGACCTAGGGGCTACGGCCGGAGTGGATATAAAGTCGAGGACTCTTCGTCGTCTAAACCACAACTTCCCTTCTTTCTATCACTTCGAACAAATATGCCAATGATTCAACGCAAGATTGGCGAGACCTCCGTGTCAGGAATCGGATTTGGCGGCATGGGACTTAGCTTCGCCTATGGTGAGGTTCCGAACGACGAAGAGCGCCTGAAGGTAGCGCCTTGAGCCTTGCACAAGTAATATGTCGTAGCTAACATCGCCCAGGTCCTGGACGCAGCCTATGCGGCTGGCTCTACTCTCTGGGATACCGCTGATATTTATGGCGACAACGAAGACCTCCTTGGCAAATGGTGCGTCTCGCTAGACATTCACTACGCCTCGAAGCTCACTGTTTGTGATAACTTAAGGTTCAAGCTGAACCCGGAAAAGCGCAAGGATATTTTCTTGTGCACTAAGTTCGGCTTTGGATTCCCATGCAATAGCCAGCCGGAGTACATTCGCCAGCAAGTCGCCAACTCATTCAAGCGCCTCGGTGTCGACTACATCGATTTGCTTTACCAGCACCGTGTCGACCCCAACGTCCCTATCGAGACAGTTGTTTCGACCATGGCGGAATATGTCAAGTACGTTCCTGTTTTGACTTCGTAGAATAACGCTCTTAGCACATCCCTCTCAGAGCAGGAAAAGTTAAATATCTTGGGCTTTCCGAGTGCACTGCTGCTGGACTTCGCCGCGCCCATGCCGTGCACCCCATCTCGGCTTTGCAGATCGAGTACTCGCCGTTCGCACTGGAAACTGAGGAGGAACCGCTCAACCTCGTGCAGACCGCCAAAGAGCTCGGCGTCACCGTTGTTGCATACTCTCCTCTCGGACGTGGTATCCTCACTGGCGCGCTTAGGTCTCGCGCGGACCTTCCCGAGGGCGACTTTAGACTAGATCTTCCCAAGTACAGCGAGGAGAATTTCCCCAAGGTCCTTGCACTTGTCGCCAAGATCAAGGCTATCGCGGCCAAGAATGGCGCATCGCCTGGACAAGCTGTGCTGGCCTGGATTCTCGAGCAGGGAGATCACTTTGTTGTCATTCCTGGTACGAAGAAACTCAAGGTGACTTCCTTCTTCCTTCAAATCAGCACAGTGCTAAGCTTACATGATACCGTAGTACCTCGAGGATAACGTAGGAGCGACGAATGTGAAGTTGAGTCCTGAGGATGTGCAAGAGATCAGGAAAGTGTCCGAGGAAACGACTCGCGGCTTGCCGAGGGAGCGCTATATTCCCATGCTTATGGACCAGGTGTACGTCGACAGTCCTCCGCTGAAGCAGTGAATAGTCAACTTGCATAACTTTGTACATGTATTGCAAATGCAATGGCCAGTTCGGGAGATTTCATTCTCAAAATCGCGCAGCATACTAGTCAGGTTCAGTATAGGGTAACATTTGAGCAAGCCTCGATAAATCAGCACAGAATAACAACACTCAAACACCGGCTTTCCTATGTCCGAAGTGGGACGAACACTGTGAACCACGCCGATGCATCCTTCGCCGACGGCTCGACATATGCCATCAACTGTAGTTCCGAGGCTTGATGTTGGTCTTATACAGACCTCCTCGTGGCAGAGATGCAAGTGATTTGAAGCAATATTCGTGAACGCATGGCCCGCATGAATCTATCTTTAAGTTGCTTGCCGTTTATACGGCGTCCGCATATAAGAACAGTAGCACTGAAGAGGTTTATTCATATTTCACCCTCATCCTACTCACAAACACAATGTTCGCGTCACTCTTCACTATCTCTGCGGCTCTCTCTTCGCTCATCGTAGCTGCTGCTGCTGACCCTGTTGGGAAGACCCTCACTCTGAGGCTTCCGGAGGATGCCACCAATCTCGACGACTGGTGCGTTTATGTCTGGGGCCCCGACTGCACAAAGTAAGCATTACATCGTTTCGATGAAGCGAATACTGAGCGTAGTGTAGCACTGTCCCCGACCCAACCGAAATTGGCTATGTCAGCATAGTGGCGGACTCTGCATTTTGCGATATCGACAAGGAGAAGCGTATGTTGTCGGGATTTCGTTTGTGCGCGATAATTCCTTATGATTCTTGCAGGTACCTTCGAGGCTCGCTGCTACTTCCTCAAAGGCGATGGCATTTACGAGCATATTGATGCAGTGGTTGATCGGTTCAAGTTTGAGATCGTTGCCTAAGTGCTTGATAGTAATTGCTACTGTACATATGTACATGGTGTATTTCAGGCTCTGGCATCTTTGCGTGTCTTGACTCCCATGCGATTTTGATTAGGACCAGATTGTACAGTAATGTCGAGTGAGAACCCCTAAGTCCGGCTTCAGATTTGTTCTATCCTTTCCTTATCGAGAACTGCATGTGCGGCAGGGATGGCGACCTCACGCCCCAGACTCATGACGCGTGAAAATGGGCGGAAAGTCTCTCTGGCACCAAAACAGACACGCGAAAGCGAATCGAATGCGTCTTCCGGGGAGTAAAGTAATACTACATTACCCCCAGGTTCATTCTGGGACGCATCTACGGCAGAACATACGATTGTACAACGGAGTATAAGCGAGTCCATGTCATTGGAATGACTTCCCCATTCAGCGTATCATGTCTTAACGTGGTATTCTGATTTGCCCATTTTTGAGACTCGCTACTACTTCTACTACTTGTATCTACTATCAACCGAGCACTCTTTACTATCACATTGACGACGCCATCGTGGGCCACTCTAAGTTCAGAATCAAAATTTTCAGCCAATCGAAGGAGGAACTAGTACATCAGCGAGACCTTGTAATCCACGAACAATGGAATCAATATCGCGATCACGTGGTGGCGAGATAGCATCAAGACCGCCCGGATGAAGCCCATATATTGCAATCGACCCACCGCTCGACCCACTCGCGTTGTTACTGGTATGAGGATGACAAGATTGACAATGCCGTCTGTGCTCGTCACTACTTGTTGCTCTATACACATACTATATAAACCTCTTGACAAACAGAATCCAAAGATCCAGCAGCTTTCTCAAGCACGCACCTTGTACAGATATGCCTATGATCCAGCGCAAGATTGGTGATGCCGTTGTATCTGCGATCGGATTCGGTGCAATGGGCTTGAGCGTTGGATATGGCGACGCGCCGAGCGACGAAGAACGCCTCAAAGTGTGTCTTTTCATATATTCCTACCCCTTCTGACCCCTCTAGATTCTTGATTTAGCATATGCTACTGGTTCTACCCTCTGGGACACTGCCGATGTCTATGGCGACAATGAGGATCTCCTTGGAAAATGGTACACTAGTTGACCATCATTCCTGGACACTGTTGTTGACAGAATGCACTGCTGTAGGTTCAAGCTAAACCCAGAGAAACGCAAGGACATATTTCTGTGCACCAAGTTTGGCTACGGATTCCAGACTTGCCACAGCGAGCCGGAATACATCCACCAACAAGTTTCTGCGTCACTCAAGCGCCTCGGAGTCGACTACATTGATTTGCTCTATCAACACCGCGGGGATCCCAACGTACCGGTCGAAACTGTCGTTTCCACTATGGCTGAATATGTCAAGTAGTTCTCTTTGTTTGTCGGTCTCGCCTGCCCACTAAAACGAACATTGTGTAGAGCTGGCAAGGTTAAGTATCTTGGCCTCTCCGAGTGCAGCGCCGTAGCTCTTCGCCGTGCTCATGCTGTTCATCCCATTTCCGCCCTTCAAGTCGAGTACTCTCCATTCGCACTTGAGGTCGAGCAAGACCCAATCAACCTCGTCCAGACGGCAAAGGAGCTTGGCGTGACGGTCGTCGCGTATTCCCCGCTCGGCCGTGGTATCCTCACAGGCGCACTGAAGACCCGCCAGGACCTTCCTGAGGGTGATTTCAGACTGGGACTTCCAAAGTTCAGTGAAGAAAATTTTCCGAAGGTGGTCGCGCTCGTCGAGAAGATCAAGGCTGTCGCAGCGAAGCACGGTGCGTCCGCTGGGCAGGCCGTACTTGCATGGATCTTGGAACAGGGAGACCATTTCGTTGTCATTCCTGGGACAAAGAAGGCCAAGGTGCGTGCACTGAAGAGATAAAGTTGACCATTCAGCTTACGCTTCGGTAGTACTTGTTGGACAACGTCGAGGCTGCAAACGTGAAGCTGAGCGTTGAGGATATCGCTGAGATTCGCAGGCTGTCTGAAGTGGCGGACCGTGACCTTCCCAGGGAGCGTTACAGCGCCGGACAGATGCATCAGCTCTACGTAGATAGTCCTCCGCTAGTTTAGTAAGATAGCACAGTTTGACACAATGGCTAAGAGAAGGGAATATCAGTCCATAATTATCAGTCCGTCAAACTGCGTAAAGCCGCCCTGGAGAGCCCTGTACGCACGGAGAGCGCTCGCGCATGTTGACCCAGATGCATTAGATAGCACTAATGTGTATGAACGACTTCAACAGTCAGGAAGGAGCACGAGAAGAATACAAAACATTGTGGCCGTGGCCGATAGATACAACTGCCGGTGTTAGTGTACAGGAATAAGGATATGCAAGTTGCGCTAGTCCTCGTCGTCATAGTCATCGTCCGCTTGGTGGTGACCATTAGAAGGTTCACCCATCTCTTCGTCCTCGTCGCGTTCTTCTTCCGTCTCTTCCTTGGGTTTCTCAACCTTGGCCTTGCGTTTTC